>VZSZ01007044.1:579639-632739 GCA_013398815.1 Ibidorhyncha struthersii | reverse complement strand
AGGGGCGGGGGGGGGGGCGGGAATACTACTTAAAATGTAGTTCTACATCAGATATATCTGGAGATGGGGCACCAAATAAGGAAACATGTTGTTAACACTGAAGTACAGTATTGATGCACAGGGATCTAAACAAGCCCTGCATAAACTTCAGCTGAAGAGTGCTTGTGAANGCTTTGGAAGGACATTAATATTTTAATGAGGTGACAAACTGACAGTAATCTCATATTGAAAAAATCAGAAAACGTCTGCACTTGAAGTGGTGCACCAGGACCCACAGGAGTCAGAGCAGGGCACTTTGCAGCTCTTAGAAGGCTTTCTAAACGTGTACTTGAAAGGACACTTTGCTGCCCATGTGAGTTCAGTGAGTGGCAAGATAGCTTCCAGTTGAAAATTCCCATTAATGTCATAAATTTTCAGTTATAGATAAGCTAATCTGGCATTTTAATATTATATCTTTGTCATTTATTTTTAATGTTTTTTATCACTTCAGAAGAGTTGGCTTAGGGTTCTACCCTTTCTCCTGTGCATTATATGCACAAGTAGTGTAATGACAAGAGTGAGGTCTCCTGGATTTAGTAGAGCAAAGACACACCTCTTCTCTATAACACATCCCACATGTGGAGGATATGTATTTCCCTGGTAATTCCGTTTTTATGTCAACTCAGATACTTGGGGTTGGAATAAACAATGAAATACATATGTATGTTATATCCTGTTGTTCAACCTCTGCTTCAAAACTCATGGTCAGCAAGATTTCCAGGAGGTGGTAATCAAAGTTGTGCCAGCCAGTTGCCTTTTGGTAGGTATTGTTATCCTGTCTTTCCAAAGGAAGCTGTCAGGAGCCATAGTTGTTCTTATGAGTTTATTTGCTCTTAGAGCAGAATCTGATTATTCCATTTTGAGTGATATCTAGAATGCTTTTTGGTAACTGTAGTGATATATACGAAATCAGAAGAGCAATTTTTAGCAATCCATTCACTTTAACCACTACTGTAGTGCATAGCCAAGAAAAATGTAGACTTTTTTTATCCTACGAATCTTTTCAAAATAATAAGAGGAAAACTAATTTCATATAGCTGACTGGGGTTAGGAGCAGTGCATACTTGATTAGTTCAGACCACACAAACTCTAGTCTGTCCTGGAGCAGTTTAATTACGAATTCTTTCAGCCTTGTGCTTAAAATTATAGTAGAATTGGAAACCTTACAACTTAATGTGTTACTAAAATTCATCCACATTTTTCATAATACAAGTCAGAAGGTGCTTAATGTGAGTATCAGATTATGTGAGTAGAACACAAGCTTGTGTTCTGTTTCATTAGTCATACATTCTGCTCCATTGTAACTGGGTCTTTTTTTAGGGGGTGGGTTATTCTTGTTTGGGGTTCTTTTGAACAGAAATTCATTTAATGTGAATAATAGAGGAAATCAGGAACACTTGTGTCGTCTTCCTCTTTGTAGTTGAGCTATTGTGGAGTTCACTCTGCTCATTTTGGGGGATGTAGGTGATGGGTGTCTAGTATGGTTACGCAAATCTTTGTTGTTTCTAAACCTCATCTTCAAGAACAGAGTTTGTCAGAAAAAATCACTCCGTAAAGATCAAGAAACCTTTGATAGATAGCAACCGCGTGTTGTCATTACTGTGGTTTGTGCAGTGTCCTCACTTACCGTGTGTGCGTGCGGTTGGGTAGAACAGCTGTGGGGTTAAGAGCTAAGCGTAGGGTTAGAAGCCAGCCCCAGTCTGGAAGTAGACTAGATGTGTTACCCAGTTTAGTTCCATATTACATGTGCCTTGGTTTGTGTCTGCCTACACAGCTTCTGTCTGCCCATGCCTGAGCCTCACTTGTTTGTTCAATAGGAAGCCTCATTACTTAAACCATATAGACTGAGGAAGGATGATTTTTGTTCTTCTGGGGAGGACTTTTTTTTGGTTTAGAGTTGTTTTTTTCCCTCAGAGCCAAGATTGGCCTGTGCAAGACTCATAAGTCTGTTTACTTTTGTGCTGCTAGACTGGCCTCACTTTTGGTTTTGGGAACCGCTGTACTGTCTAGATAGTCAGATAGAGTGGGTAGAGATTGTGTACCATGTATGTCGGGTCTTCTTTAAAATTCTACTGAAAACCTGTGTGGTCTTGGGGCTTTTTGTGTTTGCATTAGTTTAATTGCCTCTCTGACCCCTCTTCCTCTGTTGGCCTTTCAAGCTCTGTGGGCTCTTAGCCTCACTGATATCTCTCCACAGGATCTTTGTACCAGGAAGCATCCAGGCTTGCCAGGAACTCCCCCAGCCCTGCTGTCCAGTTATATCCAGCAGCTTCTCTAGCTTTTATACTGAACTTCTGGTTTTGCATTTTTAATACCTCTAATTCACTTCCTTCTGTTCCCTTAAGCTGTAGATGAGGAGTTTATTAGTTTTAGCTCTCTTCATAATAAGTCTGTTTCAGCGTCTGACTGCTTTTTCATTTCTTTCAGAAGCATGGTATTTAGTTGCCCTCTGAGAAAGGGGAGTAACATAAATATCATTCTAGACTGGTTCTTTTATGCAGCACTTCCAGTTATTTGATCGGCTGTGTTAATTTCTTCTATTGTTTCCTTTTATTTTTTTCCCTCTGGGTTACTAAGATTAATTACTTTTCCATACTGTAATTCTTCTATGTATCCTAGGCAGTGTGTTTTAATTTCAGTCTTTATCATTACAGTCAAAATAGAACATATTTTTGGCTTTAACGGCATCCAAATTAACTTTAATCCTACATTAGGAAATTTTTCAGTCTCACTGGATCTGTTATGTAAAATCCAAAGCAGTAGTCCAAGAATGAGAAGAGCAAGAGGTACCCCAGTTTGAACTGACGCAGCCATGTGACTTTCCCCTGTTCTTTGATTTCACTGACAGTGTCTGAACGGACTCTTGGGAGTTCTCTGCCAGGAACCCTGACTGTCCAGGTCAGGAACACATTGAAATAAGTTATGTCTCTGTTCCAGCCCATGCACCAGCATTTCTTTTCCATGAAAACTAGAATGTAAGAAATGTCACCTGCACGTTCGTGTCTTGTCCCTATATGAACTTGGAACATGGCCCAGACACACCCTCAAACTTAATGGTACCCTGGCATCAGCATTCAGATGCATGCACTGATTCTCACTTGAGTTTTCATTTGTAGAGGTCTACCTCTTTCTATTCAATCTCATG
The DNA here is from genome assembly GCA_013398815.1 of Ibidorhyncha struthersii. Taxonomy (NCBI): domain Eukaryota; kingdom Metazoa; phylum Chordata; class Aves; order Charadriiformes; family Charadriidae; genus Ibidorhyncha; species Ibidorhyncha struthersii. The sequence goes on along the minus strand of VZSZ01007044.1, from coordinate 629,555 downwards.
AAGGTGATCTACAAGTTCTTGTGGTGTCTTGAGTCAGAAGTGAATAATGCTTTTAGCTGAAAATAGGGCTATTCTGTTTGGTATTTGTTTTTCCATTTATAACTTAAACATGTTTCCACGTTTTTATTTTAATCTTTTAATTCCCATACATATGTGAAGTTGTTCTCCGAATGCTATAAGAATTAAGCTGGTCCTGGGGGCATAATGATATATACATCATCAGCTGGAGAGGCGCTCTGGAGAAAGGCAGCGGGGGAACTTGCTTCTAGATTGCTGAACTGTGAATATGGCAGAAAAGAGCCTGAGCAGTCTGGCTTCCCTAGGCAATGGTTTCTTGGGATTTCTCCTACTTTCAGGTACATCAAACTTGCTGAACACACGAATGCTTAGTTGATCAGCTTCTACTGCTGAGATGTGCTAATTTACATCTTGTTTGAGCCTTTTCATGCAACACTAACAGTTGTGTTGTAGACAGGCCTAACCAGGAAGCCTGCCAGGGTCAAGCTGACATCTAAGCAAGCGTTGGAATCTGCCCCAAGTAGGGAAAGGTTAAGAAAGCCTGGATTCTGCCAGTGGGACTAAACTCAAGACTGATAATGTTTTCAATGGCAGAAGCTTTGCCAGGGCTTGAGAGCAGTGATGTCTCTGAAGGAGGTAAAGCAGTGGTCTTCTGGACATTTTATACTTGGTTTTGCCTTGGAGAGCTCCAGGCTTGCTTCCCTTTCGTTTGCCAGTTCCTTTCAGTACATGAGCTCCCCTACATTACACTTACCTGTTTTTCCTCTAAGGAACATTACTATTGTAATGATGTGATGATACTATCCTATCTTCTTCTGGCCTGACAGTGAGTCCTCTCATTTGCAGTTGACTAAAACTGTCAGTTGAGTGAAAGGCACTGAGTTGTGCTACTAGATTATTTTCCTGGAGTTGATGGATGTCTGCTAATTATTTTACTGTTGGGGTTTTTTTGCTTATTTTCAGTGTTTTCTGATGATCAGTTATGCTTCATAATTGATTCTCTATGTGTGGAGATATATATATATAAGTACACCTTTATTCTGCTGTTTTGAATTCCCTTTGCAGAGAATCACTTCTTTTGTAAGCAGCTATTTTGTTTTGGTTCTCCAGACTTCTGAGCATTGAATGTCTAGAACGTGCAGTTTCAGACAGTGTTAGTCCTGGACTATCACACTTGAGCTCTTGGGTTAGTAAATAGATGCAACTTTTATTTTGATAAAACGGCTCGGATGTGTTCTTTTCAGGCTTATAGGAAATACCTTGTTCCTATGGGCATGCCCTGGAACTTGATTGACAAATGGCACACGGGGTCAGGTTATATTGTTTAATTTGCCAATTTGCATTTGGGTTTGATTTCCTGTCTTTATCAGGTAAAACACAGGATTTCTGGACTAGAAAATAATAGAAGGCACCTAACTCCTGAAAATGCATAATCAATATATCATGCTACAATCACTTTCAGAAACTTTATTGGCATGATAATAGCTGTCTTAGACTGTAGCCATGTTAGTCAGGGCAATTGGATGTGGAAACGCCCTGAATCTGTCAAAACAGGCATAGCAGCTGACAGTGTGTAGAAATCAATCACTTGATTTCTTTGCTCAAATGATGTGTGAATTGTGCATTTTAATAAAAGTAGGCTTGAACTCCTGAACTAAGATATGTGACCATATCAAAATTAAAAATACAACAGACCACCCTTTCCTAATTACTATAACAAATGTTTTTGCTAATGAAAAGACAGTGGCAGTTTTAATCCCCTAAATTTAAGAATTTCTGGTTCTGTGCCAGAGGAGAATATAGTAGTAGCAAAAATAATTAAGTGTTTCTATAGCATGCTTTATCATTGGCTCTGAAATAATTTAGAAACAAGCAAATATCTTCATGATCATTATATCGCAATTTCCATTCTGTGGGTAAGGAAACAAAAGGACAGATGGGGGGAATGGGCAGGGTGAAGTGTAGCCAGTAGTATGGCTTTTCAGTAGAGGTTGTGGAGGAGTTGATGTATTGCAAGTAACTGTGTGTTGTGGCCTTTGTCAAATCAGCATAAAAGCCTGAACTTTATACTGAAATTTTTCCCTGGTTACATTTTGAAAAGTTTGGAAAAGGACCACAAAATGCATATTTATCGAAATGGTGTGTCTCTGTAATGGGAATTGCAAAGAGAAACAGAAGTGATTTGGCTCTTGTTTTTCTGCTAGGGCTGTTGTTCTGCTGAGACGCAGGAATTGGACACTGAACCTGATTAAAGCATCAGTGAAGGGGGGAGGGAGTGAGCTTTCTGTGCCAAAGATTAGCATGAAGTAGAAAGGCTAAATACAGGTTAGGAAAATCAAAACAATGTAAATACACACACACACTGCTGTCGGTAACATAGAAGAGGTTAAAAAAAGGCAAAGATTGTTACATGAGGAAGCACCACTGTCATGTTCAACTGGGGAAGAATTTGGCTCGTTATATTTAATGTCACATCACTCGTTTAGAGCCCTAAAAATAGTGTTTATAATAAAACCCCTGACACAGCCATGGCTAGCATGATTCAGATGGCCCCTTTCCTTTTTTAATTTGTGAACAAAGCTCTTCCTTTGAAGAAAAGTATTTGTTTACAATTGTTTATCAGAGCAGGAAATGGATCAATTAGATGTAACTTTTTAAGTTAATTGACTGCCACTACTAAAACCACCTGATGTCATGCTGGTGCCAGCAGTGCCAGATGAGAAATCTCATCATTGTTGCTGTGGGAAAGGCAAGGACATGATGGGAAATGTTATTCTTGGCACTCGAAAGATTAAAAATTTTAAATATTTATAGAGTCTTATCTAAACTACTGATTGGTTATTAGTGCCTTGAATTGAGGCAGGGATGTGTGAATCCCTAGAGCTTTATGACCATATCCCATCTGAATGAATCTGAAGCACTAACAGGGAATTGGTACTCTAAATCTTCCTCTAGCTATATCTTCCTTTCCACATTGTACTGCCTCTATATTTTTTTTTCTCTTCAATTGTTTCATTAATGATCTAGAATGTAATAATAGCAAAAAAAAAAGTTTTCGATTCTTCCCTCTGAAATAGTTGGCTTCCGAGCTGTGTTTGAATCTTTTTTTTTTTTTTTCATGCTGCGCAGGTTTAATCCTTTGTGCCTGTGCAAAAGCAGAATGACTTCATTAGGATGGTGCTACCTTGTTGCTATACTGAGTTTAGCAATCTTTTCTGCTTCAGCAATAATTCCCTGCTGATTTAAGGGGTTTGGGGAAGGGGGAGGGAGAGGTTTAACATAAATACTCTGGATTATTTTTTCCTGGCAAATTCCTGGCCTGTATGGAGACTCGAAAAATTATTGGATGCATTTGTTGGCGTTGCAAACCCACATTTTTCCTGTCAGTTGTGGAATAGCTCCAGCTTTTGATGACTGTAATGAGGTCTTTGATAATGCTTCTGCTGCCTGTAGCAAATGGGCTTATTGTGAGAGCCAGGAGCCCTTTCAAAAAGCCCCAATTTCAGAGCTGAGAGAGAAACAGAAGAGCACAACCTATAAGTAAAGACTCCTATCTCACCTAATCTTGAGCCTCACAGGAGGACCCCTTGAGTCTACAAGTGAGGTTGAAACTCTTTGGTGTGGCTAATGTTTATCAGCTAGTTAAAAAAATAATCTTTTCCTCTGATATGATTTCCATGTTGCTGTCAAGCTTGTGGGAAAATGGTAAAAGAGAGTGAACGAACTTGGAGCGTACTTTAAGGGCAGAGCAGGTAGGAAAATTCTCCAGGTCAGTTACCTTTAAAAATAAGTCCCAAATTCAATAGGCTTGTGAGCCTAAGGCAAGCTTAACTATACTTAAAGGAGAGCAAAAATAAGCATTTAAAATGCTAGTTTGGTTCTCATAAACCTGAGTAAGCCAAAATCTGGATTACTCAATTATGTATGGTCGTGGGATTTGTTTTGTGAACATTTTTCTGCGTAGCCCAGATTCTCAGCGTCCTTCTCTTCCTCTGTGTGTGTCTGTCTCTGAAGGAGGAGAGGAAGGGATTTCAGGTTTCAATTTGGGGGCTCAGAATGTGCTCCAAGGCACCCCTTTTCATATCAGGCTGGCTCCAAATGTGCTGGAAAGTGGGTTTGTGAGGAGAAGGTGAAACAATGCTACTCTTTTCCATATTTATCCCAGGCTATACCTCTGCAGCTGTGCTCACCTCTGTGCTTTGGAAAAGGGAATAGTTCCCTGGGAAGGATTGGGAAGCCTCACTTTGCAGTACAAGTTCAATAGGAAGATGCAAGCTGGCCACAACGTGTGGTTTTGTGGGCTGAAGGCTTGTCGCTTCTGAAGGAGCTGAACCCTAGAGCCTGGCACTGTGGTTTTGTTCAGCTAAAATGTTCTTTACGGAGCTCCACATAACACGTCTGCGTTTGAGTTATGTTTCTCCCTTTCACTTCTTGATTGAAATGCATGTTGCTTTATCATCAGTTTAGTTTACTTGACTTGTCTGTTAAGCAAAATGAAAAGCTTTGAAGAACTCCTGTAATGGATTTATGTATCACTGAGACCAGCGGCTACCTTGCCTCACTGTGAGAGGAGTTAGTCAAATCCCAGCTCTTATGTCCATAGCTAGTTAATTTCCTCCATCTGAGACTGAGGGGGACAGGAGTAGTGTATAGTTATGCCACATGGTCACCATTTTAAGACAGCAGGTTAGGCACTAGAATGTCTGTTAGGTACCCATGCAGAAGACCTTAGGCGTGCTCAGTGGGTTAGAAGAAACGGATCAGATGCTTTTTATCAGCGTCTGGGTTTGGAAACCAGCATCCCTGATAATGGCTGGTGACTGTCCCAGAGAACTATCAACTCTGTTCATCTTTTCAACTCAGGCTTTCCAGTAGGCTGGATCTCACTGAGTGGCACCATTCAGTGTTTTGAACACAAAATTATGAGACTACAAAATTTTATGTGAGAGCAATTGAGGAGTGGGTTCTAGAAGATAGAGGAAGTAGGGGGATCTAGGAGATGTAAAAGTAAGAAGATGGGTAGGGGTCTGTGCAGTGTCAAGGGGATGGGGCTCCTCACTGTTATGTGACCTCTCGGTCTTGCCCAATTGATTTCATTTCATGACAGAGGAAAAAAAAATGTTTTCTCCCAGGTGTCTCCTTTATCTGCAGCCTTCAGCCAATGAAATATGAATAATATGGTTTTGATCCCAATATAGGTATCTAACCTACCATCTTGGCTGTGACAATGCCCAGTGGCAGATGATTAGGAAGAGTATAAGAATAGAAAAGGTTATAATGATAGTTCTGTGGTGTAGTCTCCCATCTCTAAGTAGCTCAGGGATTTCAACACCCAGAAACAATACCTTTATTTATTAAACCTCAGTGGGTTTCTCTTCCAGGAAGCAGTGTAATTTTTAAGTTCAAGTTAAGCTTTTCAAGTAATGGGATCGCTCTCTGGTACACAACAACCTGCAGGAATCCTACACTATATATGTAAAAGCATATTACCTATAACTGGTTTTGAACCTGCCACTGGCTGCCTGATCTGGTGTCCCCAGTTCTTGTAGGGGAAGAAGAAAGGAGCAATTACCCTGTTGACCTGCTTTCTGCCATTCTTGTCTTTACAGGCCTTTATGTAGTCTCTCTCTCCTCCATGTTCCTAAAAAGGAAAGTCATCACATGATCTTTAAGGTCCCTTCCAACTCTAACCATTCTGTGATTAGTCATTACTCATACTGAAGCCATGCTATCCATATGTGATTATTTTTGTTGTCTTTCCTCTCAACCTTTTCTAATTCTACAATATGCTCTTTGGAATGAAGGGAGCACGTAGATGAAGCACAGTATTTCCTATAGCAGCAGAACGTTCAGGTTTCTTCTATCCCATTCCTAATAAGTCCTAACACCCAATTTACTTTTTTGCACTGCTGGCTCACAGGATTGCATCCTTAGGCATTCAGCTGACTATTACTGCTATCACTTTCCCCATGTCTATCACTTTTTACTTAAAGACATTGAATTTTATTTTATTGCACAAAAAGTCCTTTTGCCATTCTTTCTGGTTAGTTTTTATTATTTTATATGCTGAGGGAGATGGTATGCTCTCAAACTGTTGCCTTGCTATTCAATGCTTTACCTAGACCATCTTATTCACCCCTTTCATAGACCATCTATGAATATCTTGATTGGCACAGATCGCAGCAGAGGTATCTGTAGGACTCCCCTGCTGATCTCTCTCTATTAAGAACACTGCATTTGTAGTCCTGCTGTTGGTTTTGTGTTGTCTAACTGGTTACTCTCCTGTGCAAGGACCTTTCCCACTTACCCTGTGGTACCTTATTTTATGAAGCTCTGATAAAAGGCTCAATCAAGCTGGCCCACACAGCATTTAAGAATCTGAATAAACAGGGGTTATCTGGTGAGGAAGTCTGACTCAGGCGAAGATTGTGAAGCCTTCTGTGCCATGCCACGAGTTTTTCTTGTTCTCCTCTGGTGTACGCACAGCAACAGGGCTGGTGTCCTCAAACCAGGGACAGCCCCCTTGCAGGCACTTTGTGCCCCTGGCATTCTGCCTGCCAAGACTATTGCTGGTGGAGCTGGCTTCACCTGCCCTTGGCCCAAAACTGCTGTGTGATGTAGGGAAAGCTGCCCTAATTGCTATGAATGTTGGTTTTCGTTACCTACAGTATGAGAAATAAAATTTCTTACCTCACAGGCATAGTGTAGTGCTCAAATTAGTAAGCAGCGTAGTTCTTGCTGGAGAGCCCTGTATAGAAAGAAGCTGGGAAATGCAAAATATTGCAAATATTTGATACAGTTCTACTTGAACATCAGTGTGACCTGTGCTCCAAAGTCACTTAACTGTTCTTGAAAAATACCATGATCATTAGTAAGTGGCCTGCAGTGTGATCATTGATCGGATGTGTACACAGGGAGGCAGGGAAGGACCCCACCATCAGCCTGCGTAAACCTCCAGAGTCCGTAAAGGGGGGAAAACAGTGCTTTAAATGAAAAGACTGTTGGCAAGCTTTTTAAAAATGCCGTTTGTCTCGGATACTCAAAGACTTTGAAAGACTTTGGTGTTTGCTTTCGAATGTCACTGATACAGCTTTGGAATATCTCAATACCTTTACTATTTTGATGTTAATTCTAAAATTGCTGCTTTTCGCTTACTCTACCTTGCATGCTTTAAGCAGAATACCACCATCCACCTTTTTCACTATCCATGCAGAAACTGTTTTAGAACTGTTCATGATGATAGGCTGCTGATGTGATTTTGAAGAGTAACCATATAGCAGTGTTTCTTTTAGAACTACACACAATGTGGCATTGTAGGATTTTTGCACACAGATGAAAATAAACTGGGTCAAAATAGGTCAAACTTCAGTCTTCCAGTGTGAAGAGCATCTATTTTAAATGGAAGATGAGAAATGAAATAGTAACTGTTACCCTGAAATGAAAAATGGTGCTGTTTATGTATTTAATTGGTCAGGGTTCGTAATGGGGCTTTGAATTCTCCTGCTGTCGTATCTTGTACTGCTGCTGTCAATCACGTTTTTTCTCTTTCTTGAAAGACTCATGGTAAATTTATTTTGGATAGTTTCTTAACAGGTGTTTCCTTGACGTTACAAATGCTTTAAATGAGAACCGTGCTCCATGTCCGGAGTTCTCAGCTGAAATCACACGGCGGCCTGACACGGGCGCGGGTGTGTTTACTCATCTGCGGACACGCTGACAGCAGGCGCTGGCGGGACCCGCCACGGCCCGGCCGCGACGCAGAACAGATGTCGGGGATTAGGGGGAAGGATTCAGGGGAGGCTTTCGGTTTGCGCGTTCGCGGAAGTAATTCATTGTGGAGATGCAGACAGGGCTGGCTGGACCTGCACTGAGGAGCCGGCTGAAATGGGTCTCAGCGGGTTTGAATATCCGAATCAAAAACAAATGTTTTCCTGGTACCTTTTAATTAAAGGGAAAGCATAAATCAATATAATAAAATAAAGTTAGTGCACCAAATGGTTTTGTACTTTTATAGTGTTCTTCCCAACAAAAAAGCTGGCAATATGGGTCTCTTAAAAACAGTGCTAGCTTGCATGTTGCAGGCGGAAAGGCTGCCTGGTCTGCTGTGCTGGGACAGGGTGTGGAGGCAGGAGGCAGCTGTGCTGCCTGCCCTGGGACTGTGTGTCCAGGAGAGCCTCTTTGCCTTGGACTAGCACTTGTGGTCGTTTTGTCATTTTGTCGATGTTTTATGATGAAGGGAACACATCCTTTGGGGACTGTCTGTCTTCAGCCTGGTAGGCTTATCTCTGGCTCTTGTGTTTTGAGTGTCGTATGCTCAGAAATTGGCCATCTAGGGAAAAAGAGGGGTGGCACAAGGTGAACGAGACTGAGTGGTGGAGAAGATGTGCCATGGCATGAGGTGACTCCTACAGACATGAAATAAGGCACCACGTACCCGTGAGGCATCTCTGTGGGCCGGGAAGCTAACTTGTGGCTGCAGTTCAGTTTTTTATAGATTCAGAGCAGGCATCTGTAGCTGTGATTTGTGATGTGCAAAAGAGAATTTATGTAAATCTTTACCATCATCCATTGTGCTGTTGTTACAAAGATTTCGCTAAAGGGTGAAAGCAAGAAGGGAGAGACAGGATGCATCTCCAAGTTTTGGCAAGAGGATGTGGTGGGAATGATTGCAGATACACCTCGTACATGATACTACAGGGCACAAAGGTGTGGTTGTATCAAGAGGTTGTGCTCAAGCAATGAAATAAATTGCTCTGGGAATGAAAATGAAGGAAAGAACCAAAGTTTTATGGGGAAAAAGTATCCATTTGTGGTAAGACTCCATTGATTGGAGTCAAACTGCAGTCATGGTGAAATAACCCGAAGTCTTTAGGGCCTTCAGGAGAGGCAATATAATGGTAAAGAAAACTTTGAGCTAACTGCATTCAGAATATGCTTTAAGAACATAATCATTGAGTATAACAGATGAGTGAAGATAAAAACCCCAGTGAATGTGCAGTGACTGAGCTAGTAAGCTACTCTTTCTGGAGAAACATAACATAGGTAAGTAATGACTGTTACGTGATTCAAGTCAGCTATTGCTTTAACAGATTGAAAACAGACAAAGTTCTATAAAATTGAGTTTAGAGGACGGAGTTCTGCAAAATGCAGAGCCCCCTCGGTGGAAGTGATGTACTTTCAGCTGCTATTGACTTCAGTAAGAATTCAACCTGCCCATCGTTTTATAAGCCCAGACCCCAGTTTGAAAAGCTGGAAAAGGTCTACTTCTCCGAGTCTTGCAGTGGCTAGATCTGATTCATGCTATATCGTTATCAGCCATTTTCTGGAATTCTTGAGCTGCTAAGGAATCTCCAAGACATAAGACACAGGGAATAATGTTATCCTGGTAAACTTAATGTCAAACCATATCAGAAAATAAGTTTATAAGCAAAATATCAAAAGCCACAGTGCTTTCCATTTCTGGGTCCTCACTGCCACCAGCAAACCATGTGCAGAGTCAGTACTTTCTGACAAGCTGCCTGCATGCACAGGGGTCTGCGCTGCCATCTAAATAGCAGGATCAGGGCTCTGGAGAGAAGCAGTCTTGGTAAAGTCAACTTATTTGCTAAATGTAGGGACAAGGTGCAGAATCTAATTTGAATGAATATTGATGAAAGTGTTGCCGCTGGCTGTTATGGATCTTTGTACGTGCTGTAGAACTTGAGTTCTGTTCAGCAGCTTCAATCAGTAGAATTGTTTAGACAGTTCAGATGAGTGGATAGATACCTGATTATGCTTACCTGAAATATTTAATAGCGTAGCTTAGTTAATGTGGCTTATGTTTTCTTTTTTAATGCACCCTCTTAATATGGTCCATAAAAGTACAAAGATGTTTGGCACGAAGATACACTCAGTGACAAAACAAATAGAGAAGCTATAAAAGCAGACTTCAAGGGTGATTTTAAAAAAAAAAAAAAAATCATGGGAAGTGCTATTTGATACTAATATAAAAAAGCTGGTTTTCAGTATAATACTAAAATGGTTGTTGAAAAAAAAATATTTTCAAATCCACTCCAATGAGGTTGACCGTTTTTTCTCTGAGGTTAGGACACATGCCCAGATTCATACCATGAAACCATGGCAGAGGTGAAATAAGACCAGGGTGCCTGAAAGTGAACTTTCTGTTCTTGATAGAGCACCTTTTACTCAGGGATGCTACTTTGCTAATACTGGGGCAGGGGGAGTATCTTGAAACAAACGTGTTTTGTGTGAGGAAGCCAGTGCTGTTGCAGTAGCACAGTTGGGAAATTTCAACACACAAAGCCAGGAAATTTGAAGGTTCTGACTCTCTTTGTAGGTACAACTTGGCAGGCTGTACAAATATCTTATATCTTCACTGGCAAGGAATGGCTTCTGCTAAACATAATTATTCCCTTGGAGTTTTAAATTCAAAGGTAGGTTCTGTAAAATTTAATTTTTTTCCCCTGCAGCTTTCATGATAAAGGCATGGTTATTAACTAAGGGCAGCTACTATACAAGTGGTTACTATTAAAACCTGCACAGAAAAAGTTATAGGCACCAAAAAAGAGTGGTTATGTGCTGAACAGGACTTCAAAAGGAGAAACATAATGTAAAGAATGAATTTCTTTTTATATGCAGAGTAGATGTTTATACTAAAGCGCATGAATCAGTGAACAAGATAAACTGTTTCATTGTGAGGTCTGTCAAAGTTATGGTTTCAGATTTACTTTGTTGGTTCAGTTTGAGGGGGAAGGAAAGAAAAACTGCAAAGATTCTAAAAAAACCCAAAATGTCTATAGGAGTGACTTTTCTTTCATACAGCACACTTTTGTACAGATTTTACCTGGGCTCAATGAAGTTATAGCACCATGGCAGGTCACCACCCATCAGCAGGTAGCTACCTATGGACTTACTCTCCCACATCCTCAAGTGTGAGTTCATCTTAAAGTGCAATAAAAGAAGATTATATTATGTTGCACAACCATCTAATTGGAGATATCTCGGAAAACTCCAACTATCTTGTGATTCAGAGTAGTATCAAGCCTGACTCAAGTGAGGAAAAATAAATCTGGGATGCCGTGAACAGTGTCCTCCGCATCAGGTTTTTTTCACAGTCCACAAGAATGTGTGTAAAGGAAGGAATGACTTTTTTTCAGTAATTTTAATTTGTTTTAGGGGAGCTCAGACTAATACAGAATGGTATTTTTAGATTGTTTTAACCAGTAAGAATAATTAGCACCTGGTGCTATCTACCTAAAGATTTACTGATTGCATCTACTTTAAGGAGAAGGCTCTTTGGTTAATGAGATCTCTAATAACTTCAGGAATCCACTTATATCTATTTACATGGAGCATGATTTTACTACTAATCTTTAACCAATAGTCTTCTCCAAGTGACTTTGAAGAAACACTAATTTACATTTTTTTGTTGAGCTTAATGTAACCAATAATGAAAAAGAAATCATACGCTGTATGAAATTGCATCAAAGTTTATACTGCTAGTGAACCATAAAATCAAATTAAAACACCATCTGATTAATTTTCTTAATTCTCTGCTATCAGACTAATAATGAAGAGTAAAATGGGCAGGCTCCTTGTTTAATTGGTAGTGTTGTATACTAATTAAGTAATAAGATATAGTAATTTTTTCTCGGGCAAGGCTACATGCATCGAATATATTTTTTAGTTAACACAAAACAGAGCTTATTAACAACCCTTTGGGGCACATTTGGCTAATAATGTATTCATTGATGTATCAAATATTAATTCCTGTAAATGACATTAAGAAATAGAATAGAAATAAGTTGCTAACTTGCTGTATTCCTCTATTATGGAAAAATAGTTCCTAACAAAAGAATGAAAGGGAGTTAGGAGACCTGAGGATTTCACTGTGTTCCTGTGGTGTTATAGCTCTAAGTAGTTTCTCAAAACTCATGGCAGTGTATGTGAAGTTGTGTTGGTTTGGGTTTCTTTTTCCCCTTCAAGATTCTAATTTTGGGGTTTGTAGGTTTGTATTGCCAATTCCTGGAATTTTCTGATCGTGAAAAAACTCCAAGTGATTTGTCTTTTTTGAGTTGCCGTTATATTTTTCCAGGTTTTCTGTACTTTAGTTTGTATTTTCATGCTTTCTTTTAACCATCATAACTAGGAACTTCTTTAATGAAAAGCTTTTTGCATGAGACCTATACCTGAAAATATCTTGGGCTTTACTAGGAATGCTGACTATATATGCCTTTGTGATACTGTGTTGGTATTTTTCTTTTTGCTCGAAGTACTGCTCCTGTCGTCCCTCCCTACGTTTATATCCAGTTATTACATTAAAATTACCAATAAGCTTGATAACTATGTCATGGAAGCTAGACCGTGGATAGATTTCTTACTCTAGATTTCCATATGGTTTTAAGTATGACTGGCAAAACTGAGAAAAAGGGGTAAAATATCCAAGTTGAGGTATCTGATTTTATATTTTTTTTTTTTTTTTACTTTCCTCTTTTTGCTGCTCTCAAGGGGAATATAGCTGTATGAGTGGAGACTGGGAGAGGGAGGAAATAGGTTTGAGACTGGACCAATGTGTCATTGTGTTAAATCCAGCCAGCCAGTGAGGTCATTGTTTTCATCTGAGTCATTTTAGAATGAAAGCTCTTACATTATGGAAAACATTGCACATCTTTATTTCAGACATGGAAATATCCAGCCAACCTTTCAGTGGTAGAGCTCCGCTGATTTCATTTGAGGTACTCCTGACTCCCAGTGGTGTAAGCAGGAGGGGAAATCAAATTCTTTTGCCTCATTTTTTAACGCTTTGCCACTAACCCAAAGGGATTATTCTTTAGGCACATTTCCAGCCAAGATACTTGTTGAAGAGAGAGCTGGTATATCTGTTGATTGCACCTGTCAGCCCTGAATCTAGTAAATCTGTCCAGCCTGGAGCTGGCTACAGTTATATTGGGGGAAAAAGTTCTTAAGCACCGACTCATGTTGAGGCTAGATTATGTTCTAACATGCACAAGGAAAATCCTTGAGACTGCATTCTTGGATATTGATTATATTTCATACTCGGGCTCCACTAGGCTCAGTTTCTGTGTAGTATGATTTAACTGAGGGACTTGGGCAGTCTGCCCAGCTCTGCAATTGATTTGTGTGACCATGAGCAAACCCTGTCATCTCTCTGTACTTGGGTTTTAATATATTTGGTCTTTAAGGTAAGTTTTGTATTGGTAGCACTTTAAGGATCTTGTATAATACAGTAATTATATCAGAATTTGTGCATTTTGTACAATATAGCAGCATGGGATGGATACTGATCATTCCACATAAGCTAATAGAAATAGTAGGAGGTTTTTACTGAATCTAACAAATGCTGTTTTATCATTTATAGTGGGAGAAAGCCATTGCTAGTTAATTCAGAATAACTTATGAAAAATAGATTGCTGTATGACACAATATCTTCCAGTCGTTGCATGGCATGTTCTTACAGTGTTAGTAAGTGGCAGGTCCTCTATCACCTTAAGACCTAGTCAGCCACTTGGCTAAGGATTTAATATTTTTGCTCTTTTAAGTTTAAACTTCCAGCTCTTTTGAAACAAGAAAACTACCCAGTGCTGGCACTGAAACATCTAGTCTTAAGAGGACCCAGAACATGCAGAGGGTGCACAGTACAGTTCTTTGAAGGAAGACAGGGCTGGGAAATGGTCTGCAAACTGTATATTTGCAGGGGAGTTTGCACAGTGCTATTGTTCATAATCTGTGGTATTTATTTCATGCATGGAATCTGTTCTTCCTACTGAATTTAGGCTTCAAATTTACTCATGAAAAGCATTAAAAAAAAAAAAAAAATGCAGCAAAGACATCTAAGCTGTAACATCACTAAAAATGTAACAATTTCAAGATTGGGGTAGCATGTGGTTAACTTTCTGCTGCAAATGTTTCCTGGACCTCTAAAGCAGTTTCTGAATCAACCTTATTGCTGCAGAGCAAATGAAAGATAACCTTTCCCAGGAATCTGGGAGTATTCAGAGTAAAGTAGGAGCATTGCTGTGATGTGTCCCAATGTTAATGTCTGAGCTGCTCGTGAAGAATATATTTGTTTATACACCATGCTGTCAGGCGAGGCACTGGGACTTCAAGATAAATGGAGTGGGATTGTTTGCCCAAGCTAGCAGCACCCTGTCAGCGGTGGGGAAATGGCTGAGACTGAGACCCTGGGAGTGGCACCTCAGAATGGTGGGCTGAGGCAGAGGTGGGCTTTGAAGAAGATTGTCCTCATTCACTGAATAACAAACATGCTTCCAAGAGACTTGCTTAATGTGGGATGGAAGCAGAGTGACCATCTGTGATTCCCCTGCCCCAGCTTTAGCCCTTCTCAGGTGGTGTGCTCAGACCAAGCCACTGGTCTAGAACTGATGGAGGAGAGGTACTGGCAGAGACGTCTACCTAGCACGCCTCAGTTGACTACCTTAAGGTGGGGTTAACTGGCTGCTGGTGATGCATTGCTTTCTGCTTTGGTTATTGGGGTGGTGCAGATGGAGCAGCAGGGCCAAGGCACTCCTAGATGTGCAGTTCCAGCCACACGTCTATCATCAGCTGGACTCTTCAGTGTCATAGATGTCTGGATCAACAGTATCTCAGTAATGGCAGTGAAAAGTTTCTTTTGCTATTGTCATACATGAATCCCTCACAATAATCATCTGGCTGTCCACTCCCTGTGTCCTCCTTTCCCAAGTGCTGCCAAAGGCAGTGCCATGCTATTATCCACGTTTGACCAGTGAGGACAGAAGTAACCTGACTGTGGTCACTTGACTGCAGGTGTGACTTGGATCTCTAGTGTAGAAAGCTGAAATTTGAATGGCTATGAAACCATAATTGGGCAGCTTATTGGGTCCTTATCCATGCCTTGTGGAGAAAGCTATGATCAAGATCCAGGCATGCTTCCAGTAGTAACTTTTGTCACACTGTAAATAGAGCTGCCTGTTCTCATCATGATCTTACGCTTTTGCTGCCCATTTTTTATTAGAGTTAGGATGCATGGGTATATGAGGAAATGAAGTAATAAAATGCTTTAATTCTTAAAAATATGAATTTAAATTTTGTTACACTTCTCTTGAATGATCTAAGATGATTGAGACCCTTGTTTGGTCTGTCTGAATGATTTACTGGTCCCCAGTTGTTGTCTAACCATGCTGCAGTAAGAATACCAAACAGTCTGGATATCTGTCTTTCTACCCTGGAGCACTTCTGGCCTTGTTCTCCTTGGAAGTTGTCGTTGAAAATAGTGGCACCACCTATTGGTAGAACAGCAAAACTATGAATTATGCTTATTTGCATACTAAGAAAGAACAGTAAAATGGAGAAGAGAGTTTGAAATGTATTCCATATTGCAACTTAAGATTTTTTTGAAACAACATATTCCCTATTTGGTATGCTTGTGTAGAGCATGTCCTTGATTTAAAACAAACAAAAAACACCCAACAAACAAAAACCCCAAACAAAACCAAAAACCCCTTAACCGAGGCTTTCTAAAATAATAGTACAGAGCAGATCTTCCTAGTCGTTCTGACTGGCCAGTACTATCACTTTTTTGCTGTGTTTAAAAGAAAAAAGGAAGTATCCCCTCTTACAAAACCAGTTTACAAGAGATTAAAGGTGTTGGGACCTAAATTGTTTGCTCCTCAGTTGAAGTAACTGGAGCGAAGCTTTTTCTTTCTTTTCTTGTTCCCATCCTTTCATTTTAATAAATGTTATCAGTTCTCTAAAATGAGCTGTTCTACAGTGGCAGCCTTGTCAGTGCTTGGAGGACAGTCTACTGACGTAGTTTAAGCTGCAGTGTCTTCAGCAGGAGGACTTGCGTTAGTCTCCAGTGTTTTGGGGGTGCCATGTGATGAATGGTTTCTGGTAGTTGGCTTTGGATGTATTAGTCACTAATGTTTACATCAGTAGACAGAATAAAAATGACTTAGTTGCATATCGTGGGGCCTGTGTGATGACAGAGCTGGTGAAATTTTGAATTTGTTTGAAAAACAATTTCTCCACCTCCCTGTGACCTAAAAAAAAAAAAAAAGGTGGTTCCTGTTTAGTAGCTCTGCTTTTCTTATCTGGAGGAGGTGACTGATAGCTGAAGGGTGTTACTCATTGGGACTGGGTATGGAAATGCCATGTTTTGCTGAAGTCGCATTGCAGCACTGCTGTCATGAATAGCCAAACAACTGGAATGGAGCACAGCAACAGCTGTGAAGCCTGAGGAATGCATTGTTGTGATATATAGGTGTTCTTACTATAGGTTCTGTTCATAACCTCAGCCCTCTATCCTACAAGTTGGCAAATATCCTAAAAATGCTGTCTATGGATGTCCCTAGAACTTGTTAGGTGTTTTCCAGTGGATCCTCTGCTGAGGTGCTCCCGTTCTGTGAGCAGATGGTGTAAGCCTGACGGAGAGAAGGTAGAGTTTGAGGCAGAGCTGTGCATGCGAGACAAACCAGTCCACTGTCCTGCAGCATTGCAGTCATGTAACGCCAAGAGGAAACTAGGAATGAGCAGGGAAGAAACCTTCCAGATGAGCTCAGGGATGGAGTAAAATCTTGGAGAGGGTTGTACAGAAAAAGGCTTGCCAGTAGTAAAGTGTGTGTCTGACAGGGTTCAGATGCAATAAATAGTTTTACTGTTATGATGCAGGTTTTGGACAGAATAATATTTGAGTAAAATATATAATTGCAGGCAAGAAGTATTTGGCTTGACTTTTTTGTTGTTGTTGTCAAGCTTAACGTGTGAGATGTCCCAATTCTCATAGCCATTGATTGAGATGTCAACAGTTATAACAACAATAACAGCATTTAAACTTCTATTGAACACATACTCAGATTTTTCTGCGCTTTGAAAGTGAGAGTTGCTTTCAGCTAGAAAAGCAAGAAGTGGAACGTAAAATATTTGAAGCAAAAATAGCAGAAAATGCATATAGAATACTATGGCCCTTTTTTTAGTCTTTATTAGCACACGCGATAGAAGGATGGTGAGTGGAAATGCTGATGTGATTAGACTGCTAGCGCTTGCAGTGTCACAACCAAAGAAAAGCAAAGCATAAGCATAAACCTCACTATGTTTTGCCACTGTGTGTTACTGTTCAGCTCTTTGGCTAACAATAAGGTTAAGATTTCCCTCTTATTCCTGCACATCTTTTTCCTTAAATAAGCATAGATCAAAACTGCCTGTATGCTTCTGGCATTCTCATGTGAAAGTAGGGATGAGGGCTCACAAATAACTGAGAGCTGATTCTGGGACTGGAATGTGTTTGCCTACTGTCTGCGTGGGTGGCAAAGTGTCCGTAAATGTTTTAGCACAGTCTAGCTCGCTCTTGGTTTCAGTACAAGATTTACCACTGATCTGTCAGTCCAGCAACAGCATGGAGGATTTAACATTCAAAAATGAAAAATGCTTTTGGAAGTACTTGCTACTTGGCAATCCAACAGCAAGTAGCTGTTATATATGACCAAGTTGGGAGGTGGACAACTTTAAACAGAGATCAACACCAGGAGGAGATGCCGGGCGCTACTGGTGAATGTCCTGGCAATGCGATGTGATGGCTCTTCTCAGTTTCAAAGCTTTGCTGTAGTGAGTGGTGAAACTTCCTTCTGCTGTAGTCAACCATGTTTGTCTTACAGAAGGTATAATTACAAATTTTTTCTTCTCACAGTGTATTTCAAATGCTAGTAGATGTTTTGTTTGGTTCCATGTTCTGTAGCTCAGCTTTGTGTGTCTGTAAAACGCCCTGGCACTTTAGCTTTGTGGGCTGTTGCTCTTGTGTAGTACAACTACGCACGGCTAAGCCAGCCGAGCCTGGGTTACACTGGTGAGGCAGCTGCTTTAATTCGCTGTCCACGGGTATAGACCTCCCTGCCTTTGGCGGCATCACATGCAGACATCAGCAGGGGGGTGTATGTGTTGTATGTGGCATGCAAAATATTGAGAAGTAAAGCTTTTGGGGAAGGGATATGGCGGTGTCCGTAACTGGCAAGAGAGCAAAATGCGACTAGCCACTGGAAACACCATTGACACTTTCAACCTTTTAGTTGTGTGCTGCAGGTGAGTCATTACAGAAAAAAAACAACTTTTCTGTTTCTAATGTACTAGAGAACTTAAGTGATTCTTATGGGAACTGTGTGTGTGTGCGTGCAGGAGGTGGTGAGGTTGTCTCAAGTCTTCTGTGTAGCAAATCCTCAGGCCTCATTCACCATTAGTTTATCTGTAAAAGTGTCTAATGGCCTAAAATAGCTTTTATGTAAATAGTGCAATATTTCAACTTTGCTCCATAACTACGTGTGCATGCTGGGATTTGCAGGGTTTCCAGATATCTTCCTTCTCAAATCCTACCAAGCTTTTTCTTCAAGCATTACAACAATGAGAAAAACGCAAATATAAACTTTGAGCTCTTTGTTTGTAAAAAAAGCCATTTGCAGGACAGGAGTGAATCTTTCCCACTGTGGGTTTCAGGGAGCAGTAGTTTGAACAGGAAGTGCTGTATTTAAGTGGAATATGACTGAAACATTTTAGTGAGAAATGTGGGGTTTGGGTGTTTTTGTTTGTTTGGGGTTTTTTTTTTGTCAGGTTGCTGCTCAGAGATCTAGAACAGTGGGTAGAAAGAGAGTGAGCAAAGAGCACAAAAGATAGTCAAAAGTGCAAGCTAAATATGCTTATTGTGCACTTCTCCACAAGTGCAAAATGTGTCTGCCTGGATCCACAAATTAATATCAGTGGAGGATTTGGTCAAAATACTTTTTTTAAAAAAAAAAAAAAATTTGTAAGGAATTTGAGTTCATAAGGAATTATCGCAATGAGAAATGCCATTGCTGTTTATTAATTATAGGCCTATCTTCTTTTAAGAGTTGATGAGACTTCCCACCACCACCAAATTTCAGCATCACCCCAATCCATGGATGCAGTACCTGTTTGATGCCATCAGTCTACTTTTTCCATGTAAACAACCACTTGACATGTTATGGCTTGAAAATATTCATGATTTATTTGTTTTTCTTCACAGGCTGGCATGGTGTTAAGATGTGGATACTTCTGGTTTGGCTTGTTTCTCGTGCCCACTGCGTGCCTTCTTAAAGACGTGGCATGGACAGCGTAAGTACTGAACCAGTCCTCTTGGTGTTACAGGAATTATTCTGTTACGCACACGTTGTCTAGTCCAGTACTGTTCTGTAAGGAACTACGAAGCCTTTCAGTGAATGCAAAATGGTGATATTTGTTTGGAAGACCTTTGAACAAAGTGAAATGGGAGTCACTTCCACCTGCCAATGCAGCCAGCATTGTGAGAGAATGAATAGTTAGTCCTGAATCTGAAGGAGGCAGCCTTGCCTGAGTAATGAAGGTGTGTCCTCTTATGATTATTTATGTTGTATACCCTTTAGTTAAAGGCGAACTTAAATCAGACATCAGAGATTTCCTGTTCCTAAAAAGGAACAAATAATTCATTCAGTTTGACTAAAGTTCAGTAGAATGTAAAAATGTGGCACTCTAATCCATACCAGAAAGTTCCCACCTCTTTGTCCACTGCTTTTTAGGTTCTCTTTCAACAGTGGGTCTTCCAAGACTTACCTGAGAGAAGAGCTATACTCTGCACCCTATGATTGAAGTAAAGTCTTAATGATTCCTTCCCTGCCCAGACAGGAGGAACAATCCTTGTGAAATACAAGCCTGTATAATCCCCTTCTCTTAAAACTCTGTGGTTTCAAAGCATTGCGGAAAGGCAAGCAATTTCAAGAACTTTGATTTAAAGAGAATGTTGTGATTTAACCCCAGCCGGCAAGTAGGACCACGCAGATGCCTGCTCACTTCTCCTCCTCCTCCCCAGAAGGGTAGGGAGAAGAGGAGGGAAAGAGGAAAAAAAAAAAAACAACCACCAAACTCGTGGGTTGAGATAAAGGCAATTTAATAGAACAATAAGGGAAAAGGAAAATAATAATAATAATGGTAAAAGAATATACAAACTAAAGTAATACGACACAAGTCGCTCTCACTACCTGGTGATTGATTACCCAGCCTGTCCAGGGCAGTGATCCCTGCCCCCAGCCAACCCCCGTTTATATATAGAGCATGACGTCTATGGTATGGAATATTCCATTGGCCAATGTGTTCTGTCTGTGTTCCTTCTCGGCTTCTATGGGAAGCTGAAAAAGTCCTTGACTAATGTAAAACATCACCTGGCAACAACTAAAACAATACACATAGGCATCATTCTAGCCAAACCCAAAACACAGCAGCTACTAGAAAGAAAACTAACTCTATCCCAGCTGAAACCAGAAAAGCAACTTACCTTCTCTACCATTGCAATCTGAAATGCAGAAGTGTTGTTTTCATTTAGAATTTCTAGTGTTTTGTTCAGCTTGCTTTTAAGTGTCTTCAGCACCAAAGCTTTCATCCTTTCGCTTAGAAAGCTGAGTTTCAACCAAGAAGGTTGTACATGGATATGTAGTAACCTCGTGCAAGGAGGGCCCAGGGCACTCCAACTGTAGGGCAAAAAGGCAGATCCTTCCAGCCAAGGAAGAGTCTTAGAATCATAGAAACATTTAGATAGGAAACGACCCATCGAGTCCAACCATAAACCTAACACTGCCAAGTCCACCAGTCATGGAAATTTACAGAGAGATGCAGAAAATGCCGGAAAAAGCAGAAAGTTTCCCAAACACAAGCACACTTCAAACACTGGCTTAAAAGGATAAATCAGGTCATATGTATGCAGAAAATGTTCCTTTCTTCCTATGGGGTTGATAGCACAGCTAAATTAAACTGATAGTAGGCAAATCTACCAATAAGTAAGTACTTCTTAAATGTTTTCCTGTTTTCTTCCTTAGCTTAATTTTTGCAAGCTACACTGCTAAAGTTAAAACTAGGTATCATAATGTAAAACTTCTGTTCCGGCCAAACTATCATTTAATAGTCTAGTGCACTAGAGGGGTTTTCGTTACACTCATTAAACTTCTCCAATTGAAAATTATTTTAAAATTCTAAAGCTGAGGCCAGAATGTTTAAATTTAGGTAAAAAGCAGGTCATAGACACGGCTAAGTAAAGTCCTGAAAAAAAATCTTAGAATTTGTTTAGCATAACAGGCCATGCTCCTGTGTCAGGCATTATTTACAATTATCTGCTTAGAAGTCAGTGGGACTACTTTTGTGTTTAAAGCTAAAGAGGAGCTGAACTGTTTGCAGCTTCAGGGTTCAAATATATATTTAGGTGTCCAAGATTATGCTTTAGTTTTTGAAATGTTTTCATGATAGTTGAATGTCCCAAGGTTATCCTCTGTTCTTATCAGTTCTTGGCATAAATGATTCAAGAATTGTAAAACGGGCCAGACCAAGGCAGTCTCATCCTCAGCTATTACTCATTGAAAACTCTGTTACTGACTCATCCTGTTCTTTAATATTTCTCAGAGAAATCTCAGCAATATAATCCTTTCAGTGGTCCAGACGAAGAATGTATGGAGATTCTGAAGCTCTCAAGACAAATGTGTATGATTGATACACTGGATGTTTTCCCAAAAGATTTTAAACAGGAGGCTCCTATCAACATTAAGCAAAAAAATCTGTTCTCCAAGCAGGACTACTTTTTTTTTTTTTTTTAACCCATCACCGAAAAATTAACACCATTAACATTTTAACTAGGATAAATGAAATGACACAGCTATCAGCACTGCCATATGGAAGGAGTAGAGGTCTGTTTCCTTTCCAAGAGGCTTGCCATTCAAAACTTGAGCCCAAGGCCTCTGGAAATCAGCCGGCAGATTTCCACAGCAGTGGTTACACCACATTGCTGTCTGTAATTTCTCAGGATCTGGTTTTGGCCATAAAATTGCAGCAGCTCTGACTTCTCATGGTCATGGAATTTATCCCTTTCAGTTTCTTTTGGACATGAAGCATATGTTTGCAGAAAGAGCATCCATGTGACTCAAAAGGTGTGTGCCTAATTTCAATACCAAATACTGCCAGAAAAACATAAACTTGGTACAGAGTTTTTGCCTGGAAGAAGGCTAAAAGGGATAGGAAAGTGTGTTTCAGACCCATTACAAATCTTTGTTTCTAAACTGCTGTGCTGCATCCACTATCAAAATTTGTAATGCTGGAAGCAAGAGCTAGTTTTACATGTTCCCTTTGTTCCACAGGCTACAGCTGTCAACACACCTCTTATCTCCCATGTTCTCTGCAGCTCCAGGCTTTTTTATTTACTTTTTTTTTCTTTTTAAGTGAATCAAGGAAATGTGGAAAACTCTCTTTAAAAAGAGAAGGAAGCTTATTATTAATACTTGGCTGCAATACCACATTGTTAACTTTGATCCACTACCTTGAATTCAGTGGCTTGGTTTGGATTTGGTTTTTGCCTTATAAAAGTCCCAGTTGTGCTACCATTGAAATGAACAGAGCTTTATAAGGTGAGTGCTTCCTCACAGTTGGCACATGTCACTTGAATACATGTCACTGGTGCTAGGAAGTCTCAAAATAGCTGAGCCACAAAGCTATGTGGGAATCATAAAAACATAGAGTGCTTTCCAGCAAAATTAGGCAAGAGGGCAAGAATTTATTAATAGTTCGTGTCTCAATACTTAGTGTTACAGTGAAAAATTTCCTAAGGCTTCCAATCATTACCAAAATCTTAATGTACTTTTTTTTCCCATGGAGGGAGAACCACATTGCACTTGCCAGCTCTGCAGTGTAAATAAGAGAGAAGGTATGAGGAGCTCTTCCCATCCTTGCACCCACTTGCAGTCCCTGGAGCACAAGACTCCTAAAATGGCGTTGAGGGTAATGAGTGAGAGTAGAGATGTCATGTTTGAGAAAAGTTTACGAATGTAACCATGCTTGTCCCTGGCAGATTCTGGCCTCCCAATCCCCCTAAATATCCTCCTAGGGCAGTGAGGTGAAGCTATACACTTCCCTGGCTCAGAAGGGAAGGGCCAGTCAAAATACAAAGATAACCCTTTGCCTGTTCTTATGGCTCATGATCTTAATATCCCAGTGTGTGAGGGAAAGGTGAGTTTGTCTTCATGTAACGTATCAAATTCCAGCTGAACAGTAACATCAAACATAAGATCTCATAATTGATTGAGGACTGATTGTGCATCTAGGGCCACTTGTAAATTACAAGCTAAAAGATATGACCTTCTGCCTGTATTTTTGTGTATCAAAAGTTAATAATGTGCTGTTGTGAAAAAAATCATGAAGTATCCAGTCCTGTTGCCAGCAATCAATGACTTTGGGGACAACCCTAGACTCTGAGGCAATTGTAATACCATCTTTTAGTATTTGTTTTTGGAGAAACTCATGGGTAAGTTAGCTTAGGCCCTTTTTATAAATACTAATTACTGACTCTTCCATGGATGCTCTTGCTTCCAAGTGAAGGAGTGACTCAATGCATAACAATTACCTGAGAGTTTATCGATGCTTCATAGATACCCAGCCACAGCAAAGCCCATATTTCATCATTTCACACTACTTAAAAAATACTTCAGTACCCCTAACTTTAGGACGTTATTTTTTCCTTATTGTGCAATATCAGTGTAATGCCTCCTTGTGCTGTGCTAATTGGACTTTGTCGCTCAGGCTCTATTCTGTTAAATTTTTAATTCAATATTCACTCTAAGGGGAAAGAAAAACACCTCTCATCTCTTCTGGTGTATGGCAAGATAAACAGGCAACCCTGGGAGAGATTGAATAACTTGTAAATTTCTGTCGTCTTGTCTGTGGGAAAACTGGTTAAAAAGGATTTTAAAAGTTTCAAACATGTTCAGTCTTCAAGTTTGCTATCAGAGGTATGGCCCCTTTAAAAGGTAAGGGATGAGTTCAAGGTCAAAATTTCAATGCATTTACTCAAATTAGAGTGAGATAATGAAGTCAACTGTAAAGATTATAAGAATTAATAGCTCAAAGCTTTCTCATTTCAATCACTATAGTTTCTCTTTCTCAAAGAGACCAGTCTAATCATTAGCCTAACTAGTTATAGGAACTTGAATCTAATTAATTGCTGTGCAGCTATTGGTAGTCTTACATTCTTGAAACATTATGCCTTTTAAAAACATCCTTGCTACCGATTTCTTCCGTCACAGTACGTTGGTGTTCCCTTGCAAATCATACACCTTTGGTGGTTTGTTTTAATAGAGTACTCTTCTAAGTACGTCCTGATACTCTTCACCTCCGGATTTTGCTATGCTTTCTCTTTCGTTGTTCTCTCTCCCCTATCCGCCTGCTCCCCCCGAAAGGAAGATGTGTTTTGAAAATTAGTTTTTGTTTTAGCTTCTCATTTTGAGACATTTGGGGCCTAATTCAGCAACACAAAGACCAGAGGACTTGGATAACTTAAAATTAATATCAAGGCACTGTCATCTAAAATAGTATCAGAAAAGATTTTATGGTCTTTGTTTCTTATTCCCTGTGGAAGGAGTAATAAGAATCATGCTTTTTAAAAATAAATGCATCTTCATTATATTTTAATTACGTATACACCAGTTATTATTTTTATGCTAGAGGGAGTTAGACATTGGTTTATATCATTGGTTATAGATTGTGGTATCTACATGTAAGATTGTTATAAAACTTGTAAATAAATTTTTGCCATCTCTAGAGCTGAAGAATATTATTTTGATGCCATGAAGCAAGTGGTGTCTCAGCCGACTTGGCTCCATCTTATTTTCAGGCTTATTGTGCAGTTGCATGCAAATCAGTATTACCTCATGGGACACTTGTCCTCCTTTAAGTGAGACAAAAGAGGATGCTTATCAAAAACTGCCCGTTGGAGAAAGATCCCTGTGTTTTGTCTTACTGCTTCGTACATGTCAAGACAGAGCAAACTAGATTGTCATATCAATGTAATTTAGGTATAATAGCACTGGAGCAGTAGGTGAAACTGGGGGAAAAAAGACCCAAGTCCCTTCATGGGGGACATGGTTCTCCAAATTTTCGTTGCATGTGTGGTACATGGATTGCTCTTTGAATCCCCAAGCCAAGAAAACAGGACACAGCCAGTCTTGTTTCTGTCACTTTGAAAGCTCGGTGGGGAGAGAAGTGCCTTTCCAAGTCATGTGAGACTGATAAATGAAAATAAAGGAGCTTGAATGGCAATTATTATCTGAGACTCTCCTCAGGTTTTCAGAGCAGTGCCACACATAGCTCAAAAGACAGAGTGGAATCATGTTTTACTGCCATGAATATTCAATGAATCCCAGTTCTTTTGTCTGAATGCCCGGGTCCTGAGCAGTCCCACGGCAGCAGTGTCAGGTCTCCACAGTCCTGTAGCTTTGCTGCTTGGTTAGACTTTTGAGTGTTGTATTGAAGCAGCCGAGCTCTGCTCAATTTGAATTCTGATTTCTCATTTCTTATGTAGTATTTCCCAGGTATTGTGAACCTGGGTTGACATGCATACACTGTGCCTTATTTTGCAAATTGTTTGAGAGAAGGCCCCGCACTTCTCATCAGAGAGGTAAAATTGGGGGGTTGTAGCAAACCAAAAGTTGACATGGCTTTTGTGTTTTGTTTTTGTTTGTTTGTCTTTTCTTTGTGGTACAGGGCCAAGCATACCTACCATAAAACTTTGCTGGAGCAAGTTCAGGAGTTGGAGACAAAGACGAGAGAGCTGGGAAAAGCCATGCTTCGTGATAGTAATGGAAAGAGGTGGGGCAAGTCTATGCTAATATTTAAACCAGACCCTTCTTGTCCTCTCCCCTCCCTATTTCTCATTTGCCATTCAAATCTGATTGCAGACAGGGTAAGAAGGCTTCTATCCTGTATTCATTTATTGTTGTTTCTTTTCATATATATCTGTTGCCCTCACAGAAATCAGTCCTTCCAGTTTAATTTCTCCTGCGTTATTGCTGCGAGGCTGTATTAGAAACTGCTGCTCAGTCTCCCGCTTGGTAACATGTAGTGCTATTACCTGGCCACTTGGCCAGACTGTTTTTGAAAGGATGTTGTAAGTCACTTTAAAAAAAAAAAAAAAATCAATCCAATAACCATGTCAGGGGAGGGAACTGTCTGCAAGTCAGGATATGAATACTAAAAGGAGGACCGGCTAATCCAGTGTGCCCTACAACATCATTCAGTCTCACCTTAAGAGTGTTTTTTATGCTTTTGCTTTTTTCCACCGCAGCTCATAGGCACCTGCTTTCAGGATTCTCGGCTTCTCGTTGTGCCTCTGCCTTATATCCACACCATATGGACTTGAACATATTGCTATTATTGAATCTTTCATTGTAATGGGAGGGTATGTGTTGTGTGGGAACTTTTGTCTCTTCTGAAAGAAGATAAAGAATCATAGTGAGGCTTTTGCATCCAACAGTTTCATTTACCATCTCGGAATGTGGTTCTGCATCAGCTGGTCGGAAAAGCTCCCCAAGTTCAAAAAGGTTTTAGAGCTAACTCTTCTGTTTCTTACACAATATGGCACCACATGACTTGCTAGGAAACTACATGATCATTAAACTGGGTTTTAGCAAACCTTATAAACTAGCAAACTGAGTGGAATGGGGCTTTTAAAAGATTTTGTTCTTCTGGGGCAGGGTCATCCTTTGAGCCTTTGATGTCTATTCTAAGGTAAACTAATTGCCATATTGTAGCTGCCGCTAAGACAAGCGGATAGTGGATTTTTCAACTGAACTTGTGAGTTAATAAGCACTATTTTTAGGGAAAACTGTCAGGGAGTGAGTTCACCAAGATTATAGTAAACTGAAAAGCTTTAAAAAAAAAAAAATGCTTGTGTGAACTTTAATGTGTTTATAAGATGTCCTTAGTGACCAGGGTTTGCTTCTCAGAGGCGAAGACAAAGTAAACACAGTGTTATTGATTAAGATCAGTTCAAAACACTTGGTATGTTCAGTTTTTATTTTGAATAATTTTTCTGCTGTGACTTTTGGATCCTACAAAACATAGTTTCTACACTGTGCTCACTTGCAAAAGTCACAAACTGCACATCAAATCATTTAAAAAGAAAAAGCAAACTTCACAGCACTGGTCAACAAAGGCAACCTTCTATGCCACAATTAAAACCAACAAAGATGCCTGAAATCAGACGTTTGATTAAAAATGGGCCTTGTTTTTAGAGGGCTGAGCAGTCACCTTGAAGTCAGTTGGAGCCAAAGCTCATGGTACCAAAATCAGGCCGACCTCCCAGGCAAGAAAGGTGTAACTTGGTGTTGTGAGGTGCTGACTGACAGACTGATTAGATGCCAGGCAAGTGGAATCCAGGCCAGCAGACAACTGGCTGTTCCCAGGCCCGCAGCTCTGGTTGTGTGAGCCCCTTGGCTGTTGCTGTGGTTCTTATCCATGCACAGGGTGTGAAGTTGCACTGGTGTTGGTTTGTAGCATTTGTGTTTTACCTGCCAGTATTTAGTGCCAGTTATGGACAGCCGTAAAGGAGAGTGAGTCAGCTTTTTGCCTGATGAATCCCTGGGTTGCAAGGCGGGTTGACAGACAAAATAGTGAGAGAAACAGCATTTGATCTGTTTATATGTGTGTGTATGTGTCTCCAAGCACTTGATGGGTTTCTTCTGTTTACAGTGTCCTGACTTTCTGTAAATTTAATGGCTGTGTTGTAATTCATTCATATGCTACATGTTTTCATAGCCTTTTATTTTATTGCATTCTCACTGCAAACTCTTTCATCTGCATTCCTCTTCCATATAGCTTCACTTCATTCTCGAAACGCTTGCATGGAGATGATGTAAGGAATCCCTTCTGGCCCTCCTTCCCATTCTCCCTCCCCCCTTCTTTCCATGCATTTGTTTGTTCTCCTTCCTAATTGCTCCCAGATTTTCTGGGTGGTCCATCTGTGAACTAGATAATGGTAGAGTGCCTCTGTCTGCTAGGAGCTGGTGTGCTGTGCTTGTGATGTGGCCTCCTGAGTGCTCTTCAGAGTTATTCTGTCTTTTATCTCTTTTGTTTGTCTCCTGGCTCTTTCACACCTGCTAGAAATCGTGTGCTTGTCCAAAGGGAAAAGTGAGGGTGGGAAAGAGGCAGAGTCGGAACTTTCTGTGGTTACAGCCTCTCTGGTTCACGTTCTTTATTTTTTAAAAATTTCCCTGAAGCTGGTGGAAACGAATGCTGAGGCACATGCGGTGCTCTCCCCTCCAGCCTACAGCCCCGTTGCTGGCAGTGTGACACTGCAGGAAGGGGAAATAACTGGAGTCTCCTCATTTCTAATGGAAAGTGGAGAGCTGCATTAAAACTGTATGGGTCTGTCCGTTACCTCCAAGTAACAGTGTTAATTCCTGGTTGGAAGTGTTCCTGAAAACATACCCATTAGGTGTTGGTTTGTTCAGGCAGCTGCAGAAGATAAGTTGGCTGTCATCAGGGTCTATTTTCCTGGCCCACAGAGTGGACACTATTTTCGTTCAGTGTTTTTTGCAAACAAACAACAAAAAATCACACCCAATTACAGATAAGAGAAGGATTTAGGGAGCTAATTGCTTTTATCATTGCCTAGACCTTAGACAAAAAAATGAGGTGCAAGTTCTGGATGTTTAGGATTAATCTGCTAAACAAAAAGCAATTCACAAATCCCAGAAAGCAGTGAGCGCATCTAGGCTTGCACAACAGGGTGCCTACAGTTTGCTGTGGTTCAGCCGAATTTCTGTAAAACATGAGCAGGATAGCACCTGGGTCCTCACTACACTTGAGGAAGGAGTGCTGGGAGATCTGCGTGGGCCACTTGATACCTAAATGTGCATATTCTGTCTTAAGAGGGTCTTCACCCTGCCAACTGTTCTTGCCAGACGCGTTTTTCCATGTTAATAAAAAATGTCTTCAGTATTGTTAGTTACATCCTCTGAATCTTAGCCCCTTTGAGCATTTTTCTAAAATTGAATTGGTCTAAAAAAGCAGGCGCAAATTTTTGCCTTTCCCATGGCAGGGAGCAAACAGGAAGGCAAGTGGTAGATTAGAGAGTGTCTGGTCGGCACCCTAAGTACTACAGCTGGATCGCCAAAACCTTGCAAATAACCCTAGAGTGGTGCTTGGAGATTATATCAAGTGTATTGTTTTGAACTGTAAAGTTCTCATTTCTCTGTATATCTCATCTGGACAGCTAAAAACTTTTCATGGAAGCTGTGATGATCGCAAAATCAGATGATTCCAGGAGCAGGGGATTTCATCGGGGGGGGAAACAAGTGTCTGGAAAACTGGCGACTCCAGAAATCGGTTGAGTAGCAGAGGGGGAGGGAGTGTGCAGTGAGGGGCTGGTGGTGGATCCCGTGCCATGCTCACCTGCCTGCTCATGGAAGATGAGTACCTGTGCTTGCCCTCCCCAGCCTGGCACGCGGCGGTGCTGGGCTGGACTCCAGCCCAGCTGTGATGCAAGCAAGCCTTGGTGCGGGAAGGGAGAGGGGCTCCCTGGCACTCTCATGTAACAAAGGCAGGATTTAGCACTAAATTTACATGAATTTGGAGAGGTGAAAGGAGCAGCTCTTGTGCCAAACCAAACATGGACATGTGGAGACACCTGCCCAGCAGACCTAATCATGTTAACATGCAGGATTTACACAAAGAAAACAAACAGTTTTTCTACAGATTTGTGTTCAAAAGTGGCATTGAGTTCAGCTGCAGAGATTTTTTGTGTCTTTAAATAAGTTTACAACTAAATCTTAGCTCATAAAGGGCCAAATCTTCAAGTCCTCATTCACTTTTCACTCCATCTAACCTCTCATTGAAGTCAGCAGGAGTTGAGGTGGAGTAAAGCCTGATTAGGGACCAAAGCAAACTTTACTTTGGAACCCATGTCACTTTATTGCTCCGCTTGCCAGCTAATGGAGAGCAAGCAAAGCTGCGCAGCACCCTCTTTGCGACAGTAGATTTCCTGTTTCAGAGGGGTTTCTCTGTCTTGGAATTGCCAGAGAACTCCCTTTGAAAGTAACTTTTGGGTTTTTTTTCTGTTCTGTTTTTAGTTGGTTGGTGGTTGGGATTAGAAGATTATTTGATACTGTGAAGAACAATGTAGCTTTCACAATTTACATACTTTACAAGGAGCTGAAGATTCTGTCTGGGATGCTGCAGAAAAGTGCCTGCATCACTGAAGTATTGGGAATAATTTCTTCAAATTATTCAGAAATCTGGGAGGCGCTATCTTTTCTTTAACAAAGAAGAAGGGAAGTGACTACAGAACTAGTGAGGTATAGCTGCGACTGACAAGGAAGCACTGCGGTGTGCTTTTGCGCAGCATTTCACAGTATGCCTTTTTACTCATGCTGCTTTCAGATGCCCTCTTCCACCTCTGTCTTTCGTCTTCGTTTCATAAAGCAAATACTGTTTTTCAGTGTACCTAAAACAGAGAGTGGAGGGACTGAGGGGCACTGCTGTCTTCAGCAAGGAGACGCGTTGGTGGAGATTGTCTTTCATTTCAGTACTTGTCACCAATCTAACTCCGTTGCTTTAGTGAAACATGCATGACCAGCTCTCACCCTGAGAGTGAGCCATCTTATTTATCTTAGCCTCGATTTTATTTGGTGGGTGAGGGCAGATACCTATCTCATTTCAATAGCTGAGTGACCCGGTGGGTACACTGCATGACACAGGTATGTGTGGAGACTTACCCATTCCCCAGGTCCCTGGGGAGAAGCAAAAGGAGAATGTGGGAAACCTGACTCAAGGCATAGGGGCTGTGCACAGAGCTGAGAGCGGCAGAGTCCTCAGCCTCGTGGTGGCAGAAACAGAAATGGTAAAACAGACTTAACTTTTCTCTTAACAAACCCCAGAATGAGCCAAGGACCTGATCTCATGGTTCCCAAGGAAGAGGCAAGCTTTTTCATCGAGATCAAGAGAAACAAGGCTTGGGCTCATTATATTTCAAAGCACTTTGTCTCTTTATTGATGCATTTCAGATTACATTTGCTTGAATAGGGAGACCGTGCCAGTAAGGCCCTTCACATCAGCAGGTACAATGAATCTTATCTGAAACAAACTGTCTTGTATGTTCAACTGGTTAAACAGCATTGGATGTTTGGAGCCAAATTCTTGTTTCATTAATGTGTTGACTTCAGCGTATTTACTCAGGATATGCATGGCTGTGATCTGAATCCGACCTATCCAGTTCAGCTGAGTGTAAAATGAGATTGAAGAGGGGAGAGGTGTATTTGGTTTTGAGGTTTCAGAGCCTTTTTATCAATTTTTCCAGATGTTCTTCACACCATTTCTGGGAACTAAAGGCGAGATTTCTCCACCAGCATACATAACAAAGTGACTGGCATATTTACGATTTTTCCTTGCAGCTTTTCTAGTAAAAAGATATTAGACTCCTTTTACTAGCAAAAAGCACATAAAATGATATCAGTGTTTTTTTTTTTAAAAAAAAATCTTTGATTCCATATGGTAAACATTCATGTATGGTAGGTGGAAAATGCATAATTTTGTTTCATTTTACACTTGTCCCTTTCTCTCTCCCTCCTGTCCCGTATCAATAAGGAATCGTCACATTATTTCCTTATTTTAATACGTACTGTTAATTTCCGGCATTTCTAACCCCTGTGTGTGAGGCATTTGAAATTACTAGGTTTGGCTCTGCTCTGAGTTGAGCAGTGGGCAGGCCATGGGGCAGAGGTGGGAAGGAGCAGAGGACAGAGAGGGTTTCCGAAGCTGGCCAGAGGGATGAAGGGGGAGTTGTTATGCTCCCACTAGCACTGGGGACCCAAGTGCCCAGCTGCTAGCGCAAACCAGTTGGAGCTGACATGCCCCTTCTCTGGTGCGATTAATTATTTCACATCTTGATTATGCCTATCACGTAATCTTCAGGGAGATCCAGTGCACAAATAGGGTTAAAACCTGGTGACCTGGAGAAGGATTTAGAGCTGTGATCAAATCTGGGAGCAAAGTCAAAGTTGACGGAGGTACAGTATCAGCACAAAGGCCAAAATGAAGCTGTAAATTGAAAGGAAAGATTAGAAAAAAGAGAACATAACAAGATGAGAGTTAAAACTGATTAAGGGGCCAATCTGTCTGATGCCTAATCCTGAGTTACTGGGTTGGGTACTGGGGATCTCCACAGGGGAGAGAAGAAGAAATCTTCCCTCCAGGCTGCACAGCAGGAGAACTGCTCCACAACAACTATTCTGGCCTAATGGCTTCAGCAGTCTGCTTTGGCTTCTCTGCTGGCTAACCCCGTCTCAGAAGAGAGGCAGGACAGCCCACATCTATGCTTCTGATTCGTGGCAAAGAATAAAGTACTAAGTTATGTGTAGCAAGGACAAGAAAACTGAAGCTGTACTAGATACTAAATTTTTAGTGGGCAATTACAAAATACTTAAAAGCTTAAAGAAAAGCAATTTTTTTTTTTTGTAGGTCAACAAGATATCCTGGACTTTGCTCTAAATTGTATTCAGACACTTTCAAAGATAATCAGGTTTTGTTGTTGCTCTGACCCGTTCTTTAAAAAAAGGAAGAAAAAAACTGATAGGAGGAGTTCAGAGTTCTTGAATGCAGAATTCCTTTTAACTTTAGTCAAAGTACATAAGTGGACTTTTTTAAAACTAGAAAGTTTGGATTTAAAAAAAAAAAAACCACCCAGCAAAAACCCACCTTTACATAGAGACCAAGCATGGAAAGATTCAACCTCTGAGGTGACTACTTCTGAAAAAACGAGTGATTAGGAAAAGAATGTTATAATTGCAACTGTATTGCCACCTTATCTGTAGAGGATGTGACCAAGCACCCACTAGAGTAAGTGCAAAGTGGGGCACTTACGGACAAGAAGTAAACAGCACTGATACCAAAAGGAGGATAGCTGAAAAGCAGCACGCCACACTTAGCCTTTTCTGCTTGTCAGACCTTTAAATTGAGTCAGTTCCCACATTTTGGAAAGGCTAAAGGCAAAACTGGGCAGCTTCAGCTTTGTGTTAGGTTAGTTGGCCTTGGGCCAGCTGACAGTGATGCCCCCACCCCCCCCAACCCCGTAATGAAATGCATCAACACATGCTTAATGTTTGTAGTGCTTAGAAATGGAAGGCACTCTAAGCAGAGAGACATCTCATTTATTATTTTCTTGGGGTTGTTGCTTTTCAGAGAGGCATGTGATGTTTAGTGTCTGCTCTTTTTAGATGTTTTTTTTAAAAGGTGCTTGGTAATACTGTCTTCTGTTCAAAGAAGTAGTCTTAGTAAGAAGTTTAGGAATAACAGCCTCAAAAATGAAGGCTAGAATGGATTGTCCAAGTGATTTTTAGGAGTCAAGAGAGGCATCCGTTTGGCTTTTCTGCTTTAAGACATCATTAATGACAAAAGAAAATATAAATCATCCTTGCTTGTCACCAGAAGGAAGAGCTTTGTCCTGCTTTTAGCCATACAACTTTAAGGACCAACTTGAAGAGGATTTTGTGGACATAAGAGTGGAGAATTTAGTCCCAGAACTCTACATACAGTCTTGAGTGCTGCACACAAGGGCTGGCTGAACCTCACGACATGCCTTGGCCTCTGCTGCTGCAGGGTGGTTCCACCACTGGCACAAGGTGATGTGGCAACACGGGTAGACTTGTGTGTTCCTGACATGGGGCCTGCTGCTGCACGCTGGCTGCAGGCTCTCCTTTGTGCTGGGATCCTGCGTTTGAGCCTCTGAGATGTAACGGGAAAGGAAAGCTGCCGTTTTGATGAAGTAGCATGCTACCAGGCCAAACACAATCTGTAACAACAGTGTTTCTCCAGGGCATGAGTGAGGACCATGGGGTTTTGTGGATGTGGCTGCAGGGCTGGCTTAAGAGTTTCCCAGACCATTCCTTACCAGCTGTGGTCATATGGGCCCATCTTTGCCCTATCTCCTCAGTTGGATCAGCTCAACTGTTTGTGGGTCCATGTGATAAAAGAACTGGAGTAAGTGGGATGGTGTGGGGAGCACTGTCAGGTTCTCCGACTGACTGGTAAGGGCAGGAACCACTTTAGCCATTAGCCACCGCAATGGACATCCGCGGAGCTGCCCCTGAAGCTGCGTGACACTCAACCTTCTCACATCCAGGAGGGATAAATAACTTGCAGCCGTCTGTGAGCTGAGCTCAGTACCACGTTACAGGCCTGGAGAGCCTGCCACTACACGGCTGCTTTAAGTATGCTTCCAGTTGGTCTTGGAGGGCCACACATCCAGATACATTTGGCACTTGACAAACATTTGGCTGGATAATGTCAAATATAACTCATAAAGAGGGAAAGTTCCTTAAATAGTTGCCTCCTATCTAGGGAAAGGGAGTTTCTGCTCTGTGGCTGTGACATGTATTTGGGAAGCAGCGGGAGAGGAGTTGCTGCATTAACAAGGCCTGGAGATGTTATACCATGGCAGGGCATAAGGTCTCCAGCTTCTCTGGAGAGTTGGCTGTTGCTGAACCCTCAGCAAGGACTTGGTACTCCCTAAAGCTTGGTTGTCTCGATGCAGGAGTCATCTCTGCTAGGTAAGTTCTTGCACCTCTCAGCCTGCAAGTGGCACAGGCCACGCTTCTGTCTTCATTTCCTTGTAGTTTGTGCCTGGTGACCCTTTGGTCTTCTAGCCATGGTCTGGATTTTTGTTGATGGCTTGCTGAGTATTTACAGCAAAATGAAAAAGGAGCATGGATTTGGATGTCTCTCTATTTCGGCTGGATCCTGAGTGATTAAGGAGCAGTGCGTGTAGACGCTGACTCTGCAAAGAAAATGCTGATTTTGGTTTTACTGTTTATATGCTTCAGACACTTCCTTGTGAAGTGCTCCGGAGATTTCCTTTGATTACACTGCAGCTTCATTATCAGTAATGCCTGTTTGCCTTTTAAATTAAGAAGACCTCCTACCCTGATTGACCTCATAGTAAAACATTCCTGCAATCCAGTGCTAGATAACCAAAAATAACATCTCCTCTTTGCCAACCGAAAGAAGAGAAACCAGCAGAAGCCTACATTTGCTACTTTTGCTATTCTGTAGGAGGGTGATTCCTCTCTGTGGTGTCTCTGAAGCCCAGAAGTTGGAGGTATAATTGCTCACTTAGCCGGTCAGGCCTTTATTCCCCAGCCTTGGGTTGTTCTGGGTATTTGAGCATACAGAGTTTTACTGAACCCTCAGCATTAGTGTGACTTGCATTTGAGATGATTTGCATGCTTTAATTTTGAATTCCTGGTCTGTAAGAATGTTGTTTTTACATTCTCCTTATGCCAAGTCTCTGTTCGTTGTCATCTCTCTACCCGCTGCATAACTCTAACAACTGCCTTATGTGAATCCAAGTAATGTACTTGAGTCTAAACTAAAAGAAATGTTAAAACCAAGGCCTGCAGCTGTGCTGGGGGAGTGCACTCAGCCAGCAGGGAGTACCCGAGGAAGACAAATAGGTCACCTCTGGCCAGTTACAAAGGTGTGGCCACAGACTCTGCCTGGATTACAGTACTTGCTCTTTGTCCACCAGGACCATGACTGACACTGTAAGCCGTTAAGCAGCGTTACGCTGCATGAAAGGTGGGAGATAGAATGTGTGAATAAATCCTCAGGAATACTGGATGTGTCCTAGCAGCCAGAGAGGGATCTGTGAGTCCTCTCTGCCAGGTCATATTTGGGGAGAAGTCACAGTGCTTGAACCTCTGGTTCTTCTTTAGAAGAAACTTAACGGAGTTTGGGAACCAAGAGACTGAAATGAAAATCAACAATCTGCTTGTAAACGGTTTGGTGATTAGGACTGATCAAAGCTGAGAAGTCTGTTTGTTTCAGACCTTTTTTCTTTTCTTCATGTTTTCTGTTGATGTAACTTTTGGTAACGGAAAAATGTAAACAAAGTAACAGCAAACTTTCATGTAAGTTACTGTTTGGAAGCTATGGAAGAAATCAATTATTATGTTTTCATTCTAAATTTTAAAAGGGGAGAGAAGAGTGTATCCTCTTCCCTCAAAATCTAATCCACAGCTAAAGATGAGAGGGACAGAAACTTCCTGATCTTTTACCTTGTGTTTAGCCACACCTGATATTTTGCAAAAACTTTTTTCTCCCCTCCCACCCTCCCTCCCTGCTGTTGTGGTGCGAGGACAAAGCATTGCAAGATTTTTTTGTCCCAACAGGAGAGGAATGCAGGCCAGCCAGGGCTTCTCTGGCAGCAACGTGTTTAACAGAGTATATGACAGTGGAAAGAAAGAGGCTGAACGAGGGTTTTGCTGCTCCATTTGAAAATGTGTATGGGTAGGAGGGAGGCTGCGGAGTTTCAGGCAGAACTTCAGCCTAAGCTTTGGAGGGTTTTCTGTTTTAAACCAAGCTGTACAGTGATTTACTTGTTGCTAAATGCTACAGCAGCACTGTAGGATAGAAGAAACAGTGACACTGCATCTGCAGGCAGTAGTGTGAGGGGGTTCACAGCTGTTCAGATGACAGGAAAAACAGCTGCATGCTTCCTAGGCCTCTGGGCTTACCCACAGACATACATATCTTGCCTGCTGGGCTTACCCATGGATGCTGGGTATCTTGCACTGAAGAGCTGTGCCTCTGACACGGGTTCTTTGTGTGTTTTTAAGGCAGAGGGATAGCAGCTGGGATACGTCTTTCTGTGTTTTATTTGTGCCATCTTTAGCAGCTCTGGTAAGGCTTCACTAGTAGCTCAGTTATTCCTTCCAGAAAGTGGAAAAATGGAAACAAACCCAAATCATTTCATATGCGTGTATCTGACTGAATTCTGAATAATCCAGAAGGGCAGCAAGTCAAAAACAGCGGCAACTAAGTGTCTTTGCCCATTTAGTGTGCCTCTGCTCTCTATCTCCTGTAGTAAATAATAGCAAAACAAATTCATTTCTTAAGTTCTTGTAAGAGAAAGGGGGGTTCTGATTTTTTTTTCTTTTTTTTGCTGGGCTATGTGTGTGTTTTCTCAGGGAAGATCCAATTTTAAGAGACACCTGCATTCACTTTAACCTTCCCTTCTTTGTGAGCCCTGCTTTTGCCACCAGCCAATTAGTGGGCTCGGGAGGACATTCTGGGTCAAGCTATACCAAGTACCGCAAATCCTCATTAACGCTAATTAGTGCTCAGTAGGTTAATTGGTGGTGAAGCTCATCTTTTTTTAATTACTTGAGCAAATGAGCCAGTGGGACCTTGTGGTCAGCTTTGAATTATTCTGTTTGTTTTGATGCACCTCATTTGAATGTGTAAAGCCAGATGTTTGTTGCCTAGATTTAAGAGCTGTTTGCTTTTGTGAGGGATGAGAAGAGAACACAGAAAAATAAAACTAAGGTCTCTTGACACCTTAGAGCAATTCAGATATGAAAATGGAAGAGTCATTTTTTTCACGGAATGGGAAACGCTGTTATGAAATAACATGTTGCCTTTAGTTTACCTTTTGATTTGTCATGCACTTAATGAATTCATGTAATGTTGTTAGCGCAGACTTCCAGGGAGACAGAAATCATCTTGACGCTCGTAGGAAGCCATTGCAAAGGTATTCCTGGCACAAGGTACACATTATTGATAGTAACTGAATCTGGTTTCAGAGGACTTGAGTAATGACTTCTTTTAATCTGTTTTTTTTTCATAGTAACCCTCCAAACTGGGACACTTTTTATAGTTTTTGTTCTAGGCTGCTATTTGTTTTGTTTAGTTCAAAGCATTTTGTCTCTGTCCTTTGTCCTTCATATAATTACAGATAGATGGTCTCGCTCTCTCACCCCTTTTGAGGTCACTAACTAACCAACTTAAGCATAATTCACTGTCAATTTCCAGGTCACTGACTCCCATAAGAATGTCTGGGTTTGTGATTTCTTCCATTCGGACACCATTTTTGAGGCCCTGAGTATGAACATAACTATATCCAATATTCAGAATATGATCTTATGATCTCTTATCCTTTTGCCACAATGCATCTTATGCATCTTAAGATGCCATCCTTAGACGCCATGGGAGGGCTTAGGCACGGGTTCTGAGTCACCAGAAAGCAGAATTAACACTTAAAATCATGGCTAAACTTGGGATTGATTTACAAGCAGTATTTCTGTGAGCAAGGCTTATGCTGACATCAGGCACTAGGTTTAGTTTTGCATCAAAGTGTGAGGGAGACTGAGAAGTCTTCATCTATTTGTAGCAGACAGAAACCTTTTCTGAAAGCAGGGACTCGGTATCAGTGCAAACACTTTAGTTAAGAAACCCACTTAACTTTGTGTTTCTTTCCTTTCAGGGCTTGTGTTGGAAGATCTAATATCTGTTAATAAATCAAATACTCATCCATTTCAGAAGAGCTGTGTTACATTTACCTCTGTGTATTAAGAGCTCATTTTATAGTACTTGACTGGTCTTGACTTGCAGTCTATTTCATCATCCCTTGTACTTAAACCATAAATGCTCTAATTCTGCCATGAATTTTTCTTTCTCTGCATAGATGTGATCCAATATCATTTCCCAAATGGGAAAATCAGATGTGACTTCAGATTTTTGAAATTGTTGATTATAATTAGCAATATTAAAGGTAGTCTAGCTTTGGCTTCCTTGGAGCTACAACGTGTCACTCATATTCAGCAGTCCCTTGACAGCAAACTTTCCTCTACGTGTTGCGTGTAGAAGCCTGAGGAGCTAACCATTATTGGCCTGTAGCGGATACCATCCTGCACTACTTCTGTTGCTGTGTGGTTGGCAGGCAGATGAAGAATTTGTTCCTTGCACTGTTTTCTGCTGTGGTTAATTCTGTTCTCTGTCAGAATCTTGTGGCAGATGTTGCTTTTTTGTCCCTTAGAAGAAATATTTTTGATAGGTTTAAGATTTTTTTTAAGCCATCTATCCAAAACCACCCTCCAGTTCTCCTACCGAGATGGGAAAGACCCTTGCCTGTATGATGTTCTTTACCTGCAGAAGATGAACAAGTATTCCACATCTGTCATTCACAGGACAACAGTAGATTCAGACAGTTTTGTTACACTTAGCAGTCCATGGACTTACAGGCTACCCAGCAGCCCTCTGCAATCAGCAGAGGTTGCACAACACAGCATCGCTAGTTTGTACATGCACCGGTAATGGCTGATGCTGCAGGCTGCTGATTTCATGAGCCTGTTACAGGTTTAGAGAAATCTCATGCCTTGGCTTTATGCCTGCCAAACCCTTACTTGGTGATCCTTTGTAGTACACGCTTTCTATTATGCTGCCTGCTTTGAGCAGTTGGGCATTTCTTTATGTATGTACTTGTTTTCTTACAGCCAGATGGTCTTTGGTTTTCTGACTAGTTGGATCTTTCAAGATTTTGGAAGCTTCCATGCTGTAGCTCTGGTTTTAGCGGAAACCTGTGATCCTTTCTTCTTTGAACACATGCAGATCTCATGACCTGAGAGCCCTTAGAGATTGATTGACACTCTCAGTTGTTGTCTATAGTTTTGCTTCCAAATCTGTTATAAACTTTTCTTTTATATTGAGAGAACGCTACTGACTGCAGGCAGGGAAAGCAACCTGGTGTATCTGTTGCAGCTGTGATTCTGCAGTGCCGAGGGAAGGAGAGGAAGAGACCAAGTGTCTGAAAACTCTGACAGTTTGTAAAGATTTTTAAGGCGAGGTCCACAGACTGAACAAGTTTTCTAGTTCAGGTGTCTGAGGTTAGAGACCACAGGAAAAAGAGAAGGATTCCTCCCTTTCTTTCGTGGACATCGAACAGAGGACTCTGGGCATGGATATTACCTTAATGGACTATTAAGTGGAATATAAGCCTGCATGGCTGGATTACATATTATAGGCATCTCAGAGATTCTTTGGTTACTTTCTTGTTTGAAGTTAGAAAACAGCTTCAGTGAAAGCGAGTTATTTGTTTAAAGCTGTTGTAAGCTTGTTGACAGCAGCAGCTGTGCTTGCTGGGATTTCCATTCCATATACCAAATGTATGTGAATTTGTAATGTAATCCAAAAAAAAGATATCAGCGTTGGCATTCAGATGTGTATCCATGTTTGCAGCATAACCAGTGGAGTTACTGCTTGTGAATAAAGATGTGAAAGAACAAGCAGACTGTGAAAATGGAAACACGGTGTCAACATGATGCAAATGGGATAAAGACACTGCAAAGAGCTGTGATAGCAGGCAGATCCCTTCTGTGTACTGGCTCCATCACAGTGTTGGGAACAAGGGTGAAATGGAGGAAAAAAAAAAAAAGGCAATCACACAGGAACTTTGAACTAAAATAGACTGTAATGTCTTTTTCGAAATAATCTAATATATAACAGTTTTTTGAGGCTCCAGTGCAATGAGATTTGGACACCTACATTATTTTAAAGCCCCATTGAACTTAGTGGAACTTGTGTATGTCATTAAGTGCTTTAAAAGGTCAGGATCTTAGCCATCATTTGTTTATTCTGGGCATAAATTTCGTGATTAAATGAGTCACGCTTTTAATAAAAATCGGAGTGAAGAGTGTATCTAATGATTTGTGTACATCTGTTAAACCTATTGTAAGCATACTGTATTTTTCACCTTAAGTTTATATTTTCATTTTCTGTAAATTCAATAATAATTTTTCAGGCCTTTGACAGGGACTGTGTAAACCAAAGGGGTTTTTAATCAAAAACTGGATAGAAGGTTTTCTTTCCGGTGTGGGAGGTGGAAACAAGAATGTTCTTCAGAAGACAGAATTAACTATGGGTTACCTTTGCTTGCTTCAGGCTGTTTGGCAGGTGTGATAGAAGCCTTTTACCATGTGCTAAGCCACAATGTTTTGCTCCTTCTCTCTAAGGCAGTTTGCGAGTGCTATGATTCACATACATAATACTAAAGAGAAATCTTTTTAATGTTCCATATCACTTGATGTCAGACTTCTGATACAGTTTGTAGTAATTTGTGACTTCTGAATGCCCGATGTCCATAATGATGGTAGTACTATGGATGGCTTAAGTAAATGTAAACTTATATAAAGTGGCCTTAGAAAGGAGGAGTTTCCATTATTAGAGAGTTCTCTTGGTAATGTGCAGTTTAAAGAAAGACAAAATTTTTTTCATGCTACAACCATCTTAAATACTGACAAAGTCAAAGCTGCCAAGTACTTTAAATACAGTTGACTTTTACCTTGAATTTATCTGGCTACTCACTGGTATGTTGTGTTTTTTTTTTCTCTCCCTCAGCGTGAATGAACGTGATCATTTGTTAAAAAGGCTCGGCAGGAAAACTCCTCCGAGCCTTTTCCGTGCTCATTCTGTCCAGCAAAGTGTATCACGTAAGTAGCAGATCGTGTATGCATGTGTGTTTCACAGCAGTCAGTCCCAGATGAGTGAAGCAAAGGGTGATTATTTTTTAATTAAATTGTAGGTAGAGATAATCTAGCGCAAAGGCTGAGCTGCCAAGCAAGACACATACACTTGGAAGTGGAATTAGTGTATTTGGCCCTAGGCGAGTGGAGCTCAAATATAGATAATTCCCTAGGATCCAATCAACAGGCCCAAATGACAAAATCCCAGTACGCAGGTTCTCTAAATGTAAAATCCTGATAGTCTCAAGAATACTGTAAAATCAAAAACTCTGCAGGATAAAATAAATGTTGTGATAGTCTAGCTTAAATAGAAATGGCTTCTGTATGAAAAGCCATATTAGCTGTGGTTAGCTGAGACTACAGCGATGCCACTCAGGGCTTCTGTGTGTTCCTGATGAGGAAAGCCATTGCGTGCAGAGCTGCATCTCTCCTCTCCCTCTTTGTCCTTTGCTGGGAGGAGAGAAGCAACCAAGTCACATCTCGCTACTGCTGCAATTTGGAATAAATTGCATTTCTTGTCAGTGTAGAGGTCATCCATTTATTCATCGTCCTAGAGGAACATGTGACAGGCCTTGATCTGCTGGACCTGACTTTTTTTTTTGGTCAGCGTTAGAAAGGCTTCCACAGTGTTAAAAATAACCTTAACAGCTCTGTAGGTCAGATACACAGTGATGGACAATGCTGTCTCAAGGGACCAGGGAGTCCAGTCAACTCCTTCTAGTGGTAAAATGCACCCTCTCTTGTGACTAAACTGGTGGTCAAAATATACTCATCTTACTAAAGAAAATAGTCCCCTGTGTAGAGTACTGCTGTGCACAGGGCAAGGGGCTGGCACTCAGGATTTGGGTTTCGTACTGCCACTGCAGTGAGAAGTGACACCTCTGACTGTTTAAGACACCTCAGGGAAGTCAAATCTCATTGCTGGCCATGTCTTCTCAACCACAACAGTTCCACTGCAGGCCATGGAGGCAGGGCTGGGATTTGAGAACCCAAATGCCTGAGGTATGCATATTTTCCACAGGGAATTTGACTAGAAGGAGTAGGACAGTGGTGGATCTGCTAGTCTTTGTCCTTCGTAGGCCGTCACTGTCGAGGGGTGTAGGGTCTTGGTTTTTTCGCTTGATTGCTAAAGCGATCAGTCCCATTGCTCCTGGGAAAAGAGGCCAGTGCACAGAGCAGTCCTGTGGATGATGTGTGTCTGCCAGGATTTAATCCATTGTGTCAAGGAGCCAGGGAGGCTGATGGCAGCACAGCTTTGGGCATGCAAACACGTTCTTTGAGGAGATTGGCAGAAGAAATCCATAAAATGCTTAAATAAATTCCTGTCAAAGTAGTCAACTGAAGAGACTTACCACAGTGCAGAAGGGAGATACACCCGTGGTGACTAGTCAGGCTTGATATGCTTTCAGTCTGGTAGAACACATCATCAGGTTGTTAGTAGGTGAATAGCTATTGGGAAAAAAAAATGAGATATCAAAATAAACCCTAATTTGGATAACCAGCTTCCCTATAAATGCAAATGATTACCTGCTAAATGAGTCAGGCCTGTCAGGACACATTACAATCAGCTGTCTGTTTTTCATGTGAACATAGATTTTGATTGTGAAGCTGTTAGGATTGAAAGATGCTTTTTATGGCGTATCCATGACTCTCTTAAAACTCCTGCCATCTCTTGTCAAATGTTATTTTCCAGTGTTGCATAGCTGCTGTATGTACAAGGCCATGTGAAATCTAGGGAACATATGTGCTGTTTTCACAACCCTAAATTGCACAACTGTTTACTAAATGCTAGAAATCTTCAGAGCAAAGAGCTGATGGGCAGTAGCCTTGACATGCTGGGCCAATATCTTAAATCACACTACAAGTGCTCTGTTTGAAGTCTTGAATTGTTCATATGTTTCCACCGGGTTCCAAGTTGCTAGCCTGTGAAGGCCACTTCTTTCAAAAATTGCTTGTGTGACTGCAATTCAGAATCTGACAGTTGCTTATAAAGCAGGAAAATGGTTTGTTTAGTTAGAGCTGACAGATGCTTAAGCAAATCAGTTGCCTTGGTCCCAACAAGGAAGGAAGATGGGATTAAATTTCTTAGCACAGAAGGTGAAGACACAGTATTGGTTTGAGAGTCACTTTATTTTTGACAACTGTTTCC
The DNA here is from genome assembly GCA_013398815.1 of Ibidorhyncha struthersii. Taxonomy (NCBI): domain Eukaryota; kingdom Metazoa; phylum Chordata; class Aves; order Charadriiformes; family Charadriidae; genus Ibidorhyncha; species Ibidorhyncha struthersii. The sequence continues at coordinate 586,256 of VZSZ01007044.1, read as the reverse complement.
AAACTTTTGGAGAGGAAACAATGCTTAAATAGCTTTTTTTCCAATCACATGGAAAGGAGAAAAATCTCATGGGGAGTTTCAGGGCTACTACTAGTGGTCCATGGTGAGAGGAAAAAAGATGACAGGTAAGTCTGCAGAGCCCCATATCAAAAGGCAGAAGCTCACTCTCTGTGTTTCCTTGGCTCTCTGTTGTGAGCCAGTCCCTCTCCAAAAGCATTAGCATGACATAAGACCTTCAGGCAGGTTGCATGGCTGGGGTGCTCCCATACAGCACCAGGCTCTGCCAGATCCAGCCCCTGAAGTATGGGGCAGAGCCACACAGCCAGTGCCATATCAGTGTCATACAGGAGTGCCAGCCAGGACTGATCTCTTAAACACCTCCTTCCAGTAAAGAAACTGGCTCAGGGTGGCTGCCTTGGAGAGTAGCCCCTGTGCATCTGGAAGGGTATACCCTTAAAACACATAAGACCTTCATGGCTGCTTGTCTTGCTCTGGCTTTGTTTTTGTGTTCCTGAATCATGCAGAGCTGTCAAAAGCATAAAAGAAATGTAGGTACTAACTGTACTGTCAAAGATCGTGCGGTTCCTTCCTACCAGTAGAACTTCTGGGAAGCTTTATGAAAACTTTAAAAGAAAAAAAAAAAAAGTGATGTTCCTGTTGGATGGCATTGTCATGAGACTTCAGTGGAAGAGTCTTGTGGTTTCAAGCCCATGTGCAAACATAAACCACCTCAGTGGAATCTTGCAGGCAGTGATGATGGCGCTGGCCTCTGGGCTCGGTGTGGCTCCTGGTGAAATCAGAGACTGCCTGTTGCCATCTACTTTCTAAAGCCTCTTAAAAGTGAGCAGGAAATGCCACCAGACTCCTCTCAGACATGTCTTTGGACCCTTCTGTTTTGTGTGCTGTGGGGCTCACACTCTAGGGAAGGAGCAATAATGACTGCCAAAAGCTTTCCCTCTCAGAGGGTTTGCTGGAAATGAGGTTTTCTCCAGGTGAGCTTTTTCAAAGTCTTCATCCAAGTTCATGTCCTTTTTTTTTTTTTGCTGTGACTGTGTGGAAGTAGCATCTCCTTTAGACAAGCTATGTAGATGCAAAAAATGGTTCTTGACCTCTGCTTTTTTCATGCATGACTGACCTGTATCGCCTGTGCCCCTGGAGTCTCACCAGCAGGATGGAAAGGGTGATGCTCCCCACTTGCTTAGGTACCCTCAGACCTGTCTGTCTTTAGGAAAGTCCCATACCATCCCTCTAGTGCAATTTTCCTCCTGTAATTCAGAATACCCCCCACCAGTGTTTAGTTGTCATTTGTCACAGCATGTTCTTAAAAACAGCTGAGTCCTGCTCTCATTAAGCACTAGTCCGGCAGAATTCCCCCTGAAATGCAGGGAGCCATGCCTGAATGAGGATTACTGCACTTGGCCCAGATTTCCTATGCTAGCAAAGAAAATCCCTCTTCGTTTGACAGAGTATGGTGATTGCATAGAGTAAATCTGAACGCAGAGCGTATGTTTTGCACCTTATTAATCAGCGGAGAAAAAGCACCTGTCATCCGAGGTTCATTTCACAGTATGGGGGCTGGTGAATAATAAATAATAATAATGCGTTCATGCTGAGGGCTCTAATCCCACCATTTATTTTCCACTAGCAGACACCTTCTTCCTCTCACTTTTCTGCTGGTGCATTTTGATTTGAAAAACAAGAGGGTAGCTACTTGAGATGCTTTTTAAACTCTGTTTCTTCTTGTCTTGCATGTGTTTGAAATATGTAGCTTGGAAAAAATATACAATGTATATTATATTTGTTGACTGTCAAGTAGAGTTGCAATCTTTTAAGATCAACTTAAGAAAAAAATAATTAGTTTAGAACTGATGCTGTGGCATCTGGCTCTGTTTTCTACACGCAAATACCGGTAGGATAGTATCTGGGACGAAAGAGAAGGGACCATTTGTCAGGAATTCCTCCTGGGTCCTTTAGAAAACACAGGCATAGTTTATCAGCAGAGAAATGAATGATCTCTCTAAGCATTAGTCAAAATGCTCAAAATTTAGAGCAGCTCTCACTTTCCCAGGGTAAGTGGAAGAGGATTGCTGGAGAAGTCAAAGCTGAGTTAGCATTTACTGTTTAATTGGTAAATGTGAACTGCGACATCATAGCAAATCTTAAAAACTGCGCAGAACCAGATGTTTGGCCTGAGAGAGAATTTGGCTGGCCAAGTGATACCCTAATGTTGATTTTTACTATGTCAGAGATATTTTTGATATCTAAGAAGTAACACTTCCTAGAAGATACTTAAAATATATATATATCCCTTCCCAACCCCCCAAACCCTAGAACTTAATTTTAGTGGATTTGAATCTGGCCATTTTTCTCCAAAGGCAAACAACATGCATTTTATACTTTGGACTATACTAAACCATAATACCACTGTGTGTATGAAACAGCAAAATGCTGCAGAAGGCAAGGCTTCTGCCAGGCTTCCAGCGAGAGCTGCCCTCTTGCTGGTTGAGCTAGAGAATCCCAGGACAGACAATTCAGGTGTGTCCAGAGGAGAGTGCAAGGAGTTGGAGGCTTCTAAAATAAATCCCTGAAGTGACTAAAACTGTATGCAGTCTTTCCATAAGCAGATTTTCTGGAATAAAAAAAGTATTCTGGACCCTTTCTGGTCCTGGTCTTGGAAGCTGTTGTATGCGAGTAGGCTGTTGAGCTTGCGCAGCGTTACTGTCTCTGTTCAAAACACATGCGTGGAGATGGTTTCCCTAACCCAGCTTTGCACAGACCAGAATAGTCATTGCAGTGAACAGAAAGAGTTTGTTAAATTAGAAACCTAATGGGAGACTAGTTTCTGATCTACTAATAGAATATCAAAGCTTTTTTTAAAAAAAAAAAAAAAAACACAACAGGATGCTTTTAAAATTGAGTAGGTTGCCTGATAATATCTGGTATGAATGAAACCTTAGATTTGATGAGAACGTGAATCTCCTCTTAACAAATGAGCCAAATGACAGATATTCAAAAGTGCTCCTTTCCTCCATTAATGGAAAGTCTCTGAGTACAAAGGTCCTTCCTTCTGCGCCAGCCGTGAGTGGGTTGTGCCCAGAAAGCCCTAAAGAAATGTGCTCCTTCCCTGGGCTGCTGCAGGACAGCTGAACAATGAGGCCCTTGTTCCCAGGGCAGGCTCATAGGTGTGGTTTTTAAACCAGTGTTGGGGGAAAAGTTCAAACTTCCGAAATGTTCCCTGGTAACTGGCAGATGGAAACTTTCATTGTTTTTGGATGAGGTCTGAAAGTAGTGGAAATGTAGAGCTGCTTTGAGAGTGCGGATGAGGCTTAAGCCTTCACAGCATTCTGACTCTATAAGGCGTTGTCAGCTGTCTGAACAGCTTGAAGCTCAATTTTAATTGTAATATGAATTAAAAAAAAAAGTAATATGAACTCATCTTCCTGTATAGAGATCAACAGGAAAAGTTTTAAATAAACTGCCAAATGTTGAGCCTCAATTAAGTAGGGCTGTGTGCATGTATGGGGGTCACGGCCGTTCCCATGGTGTACACACAAAACCCTCATTGCTGATATTTCAGAATGGGTCAAGAACTTGAGGATGTAAGGATACCACTGGTATTCTTAACCATTGATCATCTTAGCCTGCAATTTTTCGTCCCGTTAAGGTGTTTTCTGCTGGTGTAAGGATAGCGAATGTATTTCGTTGATTGCATTTTTGCATTGGCTTTGCAGAGTGCTTGGGCTGCCGGGCTGTTCACAGGCCCGTGCTAGCACTGGAAATAAGTGGGTCATGGGAAGATACCTGGGGTGGACAGGCTCCACATGCTTGTGGGGTCAGTGCTGGATTTGCAGTAGTTACAGCAGTTGAAGAATCTGCTGTGCTGAGTGATCTTACTGGATAAGTAAATACAGCAAAGCCATCTTGATGCAGGCCGGGTTATGGGGCATGGACTTCGGCCTTTTGGGGCTTTAGCTTGCGGTCTTTGACCAAATTGACTTTCCATTGAGAATTTAGCCAAAAAAGTAATAGTATGCTGGCCCTTAGCATGGAACAAACGCACTGGAGGTATTTGTTTTAAGTGTGAATTTGCCCCTTTTTTAAATGAAGGCACATTTTGTAAATTGTATTTCCTTTGCAATTCTCCAGCGTACACATACTTTTTCCAAAAGAGAGTTTGCATTTTGTGAATATGCCTTGAGCCTGGTAAGGGAGGACTCCTGAGAGACATTTGCTAGGTCTCTGGGTAGTACTTGGGACATCTGTCCTTGTCTGATGCTGTGTCTTTCAGCCTGGGTAGACCTGGGCCAGGATTTAGCATTCACAAGCTCCTTCTTCTAGAGCTGTTTGTGGGAGATAGTTAGCCATGATACTGTTCTTGGGTTCCCCCAGGCAGAGTTGACATTTCCTGGCTCTTATACTTTCCTACTGCAGATCATTATCTGGTTCTGTGTAGCCTGTGACTTTCCCATTTCTCTATTTTTGCATCTGTGCTAATCTGCCCCTCTTTTGCTTTCTGGTTACCCATTTTCACCTGAAAATCACCGGTCCTTGGTGTCGCAGAGTCTACTGTCCTTTGCTGCTATTTTCCATTGAGAATTTTCTGTAGGGTCATGTCTGCTTTAAATATTGGTTGGTATTTCACCACACTGGCCCGTTAGTTGTTGTGACTGTTTTACCAGTAGCATGCTGGTTTGCAGATGATGTCGGAAATGTCACTTGCCTTGTCCACAATACTTTAAAAGAAATCAGACACATGGTTATTTTCATCTGAGTAATTTCTAGGGAGACCAGAGGATTGTGCTGGCTAACAGGGTTAACTTGTGCAAAACAGAGACCTCTAGAAGATGTTTGTTTGCTCTGTTCAAGATATGGGTGACAGGCCAAGAGAATCAAGAGCTGCTCAGTGTGATTTGTCAGATGCCACCTGGAAACATGTACAAAAAGATTCCTGGAGTTAAGAGGAATACGCGACTCGGATCCAGCTGTGGTTTAGACATTTTCATGTTCCTCCAGAGAAACTGCTACTATCAAGCAGACTATAGAGGAGTCGACCCAAAATGCAAATCTCTGTCTGTTAAGTCTTCAAGGAAGCTCTGCCACTATGGGAGTAAATGTGGTATCCAAATCCGTCCGGTTTATCAGTCAGGTTAACTCAGAGGGCAGTGTTGACTGTGCACCTGGCCTGGGGAAGGGAGCAGTAAGATGGAGCTGGCGCAGCAGACATTCTTTCTGTGCCACCATGGGCGAGGTAGTGCACAGCTGTAAATAACAGAAGTGCAGCATAGAAATGAAGATTGTTACAGTCTCAGTGGTGTAACTTTAGTGATGCCTAAAACTGTTCCTAAAAACAGGCTGTGCCCTTGAGCTGACCTCCAGTGACTTATTTTTTTCCTCCTTTGCTTTTTCAGATGGGTATGCGTTTTCTCAAGAAGAACACGGCGTTGTTTCCCAGTCACAAGTTGTTCGATCCTACGATACAACCAAGAGGAGAACAGAAATAGAATAAATGGTTCTTTACTTGATGGGTGGTGGGAATAATGGGATTTGGATCAATGCATCCACTGTTAACACATTTTTGACTAGGGTTGGCAGCAGTAGCCAAAACACCAGAGAACTCATTTCTGTGGCCTTAGCCAACAAGTTCCTGTATTCTCCCTGCAAACCTTGAGTACGTATTGTGGGGGGAAATCATTGTTTGAATTCAGTCGCAAAGCTCTGCCTAAAGTTTTGTTTATGTTGTTATGAAGCATTTGACTGTGCTATGTGAGGTGTGAAATTAAAAATAATGTTTTACCACTATTTAAAACATCAGCATAAGGTTGTTCTGGGAGAAAAGTAGAAAATTTATGTTCCATGAGAAATCAGCCTTTGCTTAATTGGAACGGGGTGCTGAGATTTCCTGTTTTGTTACACACAGACTGAGTGCACATGGCTGCATGCAGACCTTACTCCCTCTAATATTTGCTGTTTACTAATTTGGCTGAAATTTTTAACAGACAATTTGGCATAAAACTTTTGATTGCAACACAGTCTGTAGCTAAAAATGCCTATTTGCCTTCGTATGACAGAGTAACACAAGATAGCAATGAATTACTTAGAATATTTCTTGCCCTCTTACAGGATTTATTAGGGCTCTATCTTAGCTTTCTAAAACCCAGTTAATAGCTTACTCACAAAGCCAGGATGGTGGAAGTCAGAGCACTCAGCAGGGCAGCTGTCTTGAGTGCATGGCATTGTGCACGAAGATGAACTCAAGTAGGTGCCTCCTGGAAACTCTGCAGATTGTATTTGGACATGCACTTCAAATGTAGCCTGGGATTCCCCTCCATGATCCCATTCCCACTTTAACAATAGAAAAAAACTTAAAAGGTACAAGCTTGTCAGATGTTGAGAAAGAAGATGTGCATCTGCACAGGGGGCTGATACTGTAACCCTAAAGAAGCATTCCCCTGACCAGGTAGGATAGGCTTGCAAAGGAGAGTTAGGAAGGGTTTACACACGTGCGTGCACACACATGTACACACACAGAGCTGGTCATTGTGGAGAGGAGACCTGCTGTTTGTTTGTTCAGCCAAACCAGCCCCTCTTCTAGATCTGATCCATCAACAGCCTTCCTG
>VZSZ01007044.1:565513-579612 GCA_013398815.1 Ibidorhyncha struthersii | reverse complement strand
CAAAAACTGGGGCATAAGTTAAAGCTGAAAGAGCTCTTAGAAAGCTTATGCTGTCCTCCAGACAAGTTCTATTAATTTTAGTCGCCAAGCCACATTTCTGAATAGCATAAAGTAAATACCGCTGTGTTTTAGCCAGGTTTCATGGTTAATGTATATACTACATCTGTGCATTTAAAAAGTTGGCACTGTTTTTTGCCCTGTTGACCATCATCCAGAACTTTTTATTGATTTTAAATACATCCGAAAGCAATTTGAGTATGAATATTTATGTTTAGCAAGGAAAAGGAAAATGCCAGCCTGGCCCACTGGCTTAATCTTCCTTAAGGGTTGTAAGTAAATGCCAGCACTCAAGTGTGGCAGTTCAATTCCCAGTGCCACCTCGGAGGCTCAGAGTCCCCTACCATGTTAAAAAGCAACTTTTGCTCCTGTGGCACCAGGCTCTTGGATTGGGCTGATGGCACAGAGGGAAAAGTCATCACCACCTTTCTGCAGTGCTAATGAGACAATTATGCAATAAGGGAAATGTGCAAATAATTTTGCCATAGGCATGAATGTCAAGGGGCCAAGTGTGGGTGTATATATTTTCTGGGAGATGAATTTTGTTTAAAGGCATGAATACTAGTGGAGAGAATAAATAAAGGGAGGCTAAACCTGATTCCAGGAGCTTCTAAACCTTAGTGCTGATCTAACCTGTTAAACACTTTCTTTTATTTAGAAACAAAATCTATTTAGGAAATGTGTGGTGTAAGGCTGTCCTCAAAACTGCTAACTGTTTCTTCCTTTGGTAACAACACAAGGAAAATGAACTTCCCACCGAGACAAGGCGAGATCAGCTTAGTCTTTGTACTCTAAGCCACACACTAAACATTGGTATGTAAACAATTTGGAGGCTTTTCATGAGGATACCGAAAAAAGAAATCCTCTGAATAACAAAGAAAGGCAAGTAAGCGTGTTGAGAAGAGAATGGAGAGGATACTGGAGTCTTTTCTGTTCTTAACTTGGTGCAGCAAAGTTTTACAGAACTTAATGAGAGATGCTGGGGAGGAGCAGCTGTCATCTAATGTGATTTATTTTATTAGTGCAGACTATGGGCTGTATCATTTTGACCTCTCTGTAAATTGAGGTCAGTGTGTGTCACAAACACAAAACCTCCCTAGAGTGAATAGTGGCTTAGATTGAGGTGCGTGTGTTGGATGTCAGCTCAATGGGAATTACACATGGGGTTTGTCACAGGGCCATACAGTATGTGACACGGGGGCTGGCGGGTCAGACTTTATCATCGCTGTGAGGCCTTAATCTCTAGCTGAGTTAATCCTGGAGAACCCACCCAGGTCAAGACCTGGCATTCTTCTTGTTCTTTGGAGTCATTACGGGAATTAATGTATTGTGATATGCTGTAGCCTGGCTATTGGAGTTGCTTGTCTTGGTGAACAATGGTGAGGTGTGCTCCGGTGGTGTGTTAGCAAAAGGAGAAGGGCGGCTGCTCTGAGGCAAGAGAATTCCTTGTTCATTAACACAAATGCATGTAGCAGTAACAGCAAGCTTTGAAAGCGCTAGGTGGAAGTGTTGTCAACTAGACAGGGTATTGGAGCAGAAGGAATGGGGGATTTTTGCTTGACTGTCCAGACTTAACTACCTAGGGTCAATCAGAAAAGGTTTCCTTGGGCAGCTCTCTGCACTGACCGAAGCGGTGGTGGGCAGTTTGAATATTCAGAAGGAAGTGGTGAACTTCCTGAATTAAACCTGGATGCTCCTTTTTGTTACACCATAATCGCTGCTTGCGTAGAAGCTGCTGTTCCTTTAACAATTGCCTAGTAGCAAATTAAAGCTGGTGAGCGGGAGCCTGAGCTGAGCACTGCTGAGAAGTCTGTTGACATTTTCTTTTCCTTGACAGGGCTTCAGGTCTTGCTGTAGGGAGCTAGCCTGGGAAGTCGGTAATAACTTGTCAAGGAGAAATGGTGAATAACCAATAAAAGTATTTGAGTCAAACTAAGCTGCTGATGTATCTAAAAACATGTGGAGTTAACGTGAACTATATGGGCTGTAAATTAAGATAACAGTCAAACCTCGCTAATCTGCACTTCACTAGACCACACACCTCTTCATGCACGCCAAAAACGCGCAGTCTCTTCCCCTGCCTCAGCTGACAGCTAATAGCAGATGCTGCAGGGAAGTCTCCTGTTACAGAGATTACATTATTTTTACAGTGTCTACTGGAGCGTGATTGCTGGGGGACAGTCGATGCTCATAAGTAAGAGAAAGTTCAGGTGGACCAGCCTAAGTGAAATGCAAGGACTGTGGCGTGGTCAGTGGCCACACTGGGTGCAACTTGGCCCTCTGTGGACAACCCCAAGAGCTTGAGGGATGCGCGGTCCTTACGCTGTCCCTGTCCTACAGGTTTATTTTGCCCTTTAGGGCTAACTCACCAAAGCTGCTGTTTTGCATTGCCTCCAGTCATCAGTGCAGACTAGTGATGCCCTGTTTACATTCTCTGGTTTTATAAATAAGCACTTAATTTCATTTTTAAATGCTCTGAGGACTGTACTTTTGCTGTTATGCCTCACAGCTCAAGTTTGAAGCAGAGCAGCCCTTGAGTGGGCGTTCACCCCTGAGAAGCACTTTGGATTTGTCAGATCTCTCCTGAGTTCTAAGGCACTGAGGATATTTTACCTTAATTTTGGATCATCACACAGCGTCAATGCCTTAAACTTCAGTCAGTTTACAGGGAGAGCTGTTTGTGTCTTGTTGAGTCTCACAATAAACGGTGATGATATGAAGTACCTTACGGGCTGGAGGAGAATTTGGCTGTGGCTGTGCTGTACCCGATGCATCTGGATAGCAGTTTGCTCTGAAATGTGGCACTGACTGTGCATGTTCCTCAGCCTTCAGACAGTTGGGGTCCTTCTGTCCTTTCAGGCCAGGACCCTTTTGCTTATCTCTTCCAGAGTCTGTCTCTGCTGCAGCTCCACACCTTCTTGAGGATGGTGAGCACCAAGCAGATCTAGACCCTCCTCCCTACCTTCTACCTTCAGGGTCCCCTGGGCACAGCCCTGGGGCTCTCCCACAGACAGCTTTTAGAGGCACAGCCAAAATGCCTATCAAACAGGGAGAGTTTTGGTTCAAATCCAAGTGTTTTCCCTTGCCATAACTCGTAGTTGTCACTGTGGACAGGGTGAAGAGGTGTACAAGAGATGGAAGACTTGGCAGGTTGTGAATCTGATGACTGGACTTGTACACAGCCCATTCCCATCCCATCAGTCAGGCCCTGTGTGAGCAACTGTATCACTTGGAGAGTGAGTGAACAGGCAGTGACACTTCTCTTTAGCATGTTGCTTATTTGCAGCCACGTCACTGTTCCTCAGAAGCCCTCTGTGCAGGAGCTGTGTCCCAGATCCCACTCTGAAGGGCGGCTCTCCAGCCAGGCTGAGAGAGGCAGCCCCAAAGGAGTTACCCCTGAGTTTTGAACATGGTGGCATGGTTGTGTTTGTATTGTAGACGGTGGCCAGTGGGACTCTCTGAGCAGCAGCAGGGGTAAAACAAGCTGCTGCAGGAGCGCAGCCCCTGCTTCTTTGGAAATGACCTGTTAGTGCTGAGGAGGTCAGGCCTTTGGCATGACCTGAGCTTTCAGATGGATGGTTTCTAGAGCTTATTCTTCCTGGTGCTGACCTTCTGGGTTGACTGCAAGCAGTTCTGGTTAGAATAGAGTGAAGCACGTTTTTACCCGTTTTCTGTACCATACATGAAAGGCTCGGTGCTTTGTTTGCTGAAACCATATGCATTATTTTCTTAGAGCTTTCTCCTGCTGTGTGGCATTGGGGCAAGTCTCCTTGGTTTGATTACATAGTTAACACAGCCCTGTTCCCATTTTATTTTCATTAGTCTTATGTTATTGTTTACACTGAGTAGCTCCAGGTGGGAGAGAGCTCAGATCCTCTTACCTGAAAGCTTCATTATCCCCCAGACAGCCAAGAGAGCCTCCACTACCCTTCAGCGCTTGTGACCAGCGCTATGTGTCTGGAGAAGACCTCAGGACAGGTCAGTACAGTAGATGACAAGAAATCCACCTGGGTGCGGAGACTAACTCTTTCCATACTTTTTTCATACCAAGCAGCAAGATTAATGGAGGCTTTGAGCCTTTCTTTGCAAATGAAAACCAGAAAGTGCCCTGTGCTGCTTAGCTGCACAAGTGAATCCCAAAGGTGGTCACTTCTCGGTGACCTGCAGCCTGGCCAGGAACGTGCTCTTGGATGGGCTGTCTGGAGGGGTGAAGGGAAAGGAAACAAAATAGCTTGGCCGAGACCACTGCTTCTGTTAGACAAAAGGGAGGTGAGGGATTGCTTGGTCTTCCCTAAAGAGCTGCGATGAAGCTTACTTCTCCAGTTCCTTTCTGCAGCTGTGGGAAGGGAGGAAGAGAGCGGTGTTGTGAACTTGCGAAGCTCCATTCTCTCCTGAAGCTGAGCTTTCTCTGGCACCAAGCTGAATCCTGGGCTTGGACAAAGGGAACATGTCCCTGCCAGAAGCCCCCCTTGTCTGTCTCCCTCGGCTCTAGCAGGTTGTTTTCTGGGCTATGACAGATGGCTAAATTGTTCACTGGCTGCTGTTTGCCTCATGGACCCACAGGAATCGAGCATTGAAATGATTTCAGTCCTGACAGGGAATGTCTTTCACAGAGAATTAATGGGACTTCTCCTTGGGTGTTGCTCCTGGGCAGGTTCCTGTCCCTCAGGCTGGTGGAAGGGGCTTGTTAATCTGGGGACCTGGGTCTTTCTGTGTGTGAAGCTGAGGGGTTGTTTCACTGGGATTCATGGCTTGCTCATTTGGGGTGTGGACAGAAGTTGAAATAGCTGAGTGCTGGTGTTTCTCCAAAGTCTTCCTTTATGTATGAAGAAGGTGAGATGAGCCCTCCTGAAGTCTGCCACGAGGGGATTGTTGTCCCTCAGCATCTTCATAGCTACTAAAGAAAAATAGAAGTGGGTAAACGGCAAATTCTGTGTGGGCAAGCCCAGCTCTAGGCAGTTGTGCAGAAGCCTAAAGATGAAGAAAAGAGTAATATATTGCCAAACTGTCACTGCGCATAGCTGGGAGGTCAGCACCCTTGTAATTATGGAGTGATGAAGCCAAGGGAAAAAGCCAACATTAACAGAAAGACGTGATTGTTTTAAATTCTGACCACCTCACTGGGTGGCTTCCCTGCGAAGATGTTCCAGATGTCGTCTTGGCATAAATTAATCAATTTCAAAACATCTGCAGGGTTTCTTAGAAAACATGGAATTTAACAGACAGTGCATATGCCCTCCTTTGCCCTTCTGGTTGATACTTTGATTCAGGAAAGGAATGCGGCCACTTGNTTTTTTTTTTTTTTTTTTTTTAAAAAATGCTCCAGCTAATATAAAGCAATGAGGCAGCTGAGCCCTCTGGGACTGTGTGGGCACGTGTGTGTTGGAAGAGTTGTCCGACTTGAAAACCTCCCCCTGTCCCTCCTTCTGCCCCTGAAGTGCAGCCCGTTGCACTGGGAGGTCAAATATTCAGCGGTTTGAGTGACAGGATCTTTAACAGCATCTTTTTCATCAGCAAGGCAAGTCATGTGCCCGCTTGTCTGTCATATCTGTACTCGAATTGCTTAAATATTGTTTCAGATGGGGAGGTTTTAATCTGGATATGCAGAGAGGGGTAATGCTGTGGGGGGATGTTTAATTGGCTCCCAGCAGAGCAGCAGTGGTGTGTGGGTTTTTTCCTCTAGAAGTGTTACCATTTTCACATCCTATTAATGTCCTCTGGTAGTTTAAATACAGCATCGCATTACAGTGGAGTTTGTTTCCCTCCCAGACTGAATACAAATGAAGGTCATTTACTTGTATTTTTAGAAGGTTCGGAAAACTTAGCAAATTTGTAGCTTTGAACAGCATTGTTGACTGTGGTATGTCTGCACAAAAATATTTCCAATAAACCTTTTACTAAAGCAATCCACCGGACTGAGGCTTGTTTGTTTTATCCTCCACACACACACACACACAAGTTTGGCAGCAAGAGTTCAATGTTAAATGCATTTGAGATTTAGCTGGCAATGCTGGTGAGTGGATTTTTTTTTTTTTTTTTTTTTTTGATTTTTGGGGTGTGTTTTAAGGACCTGCTTCTGTTAGTGCCAAGGAGAAGGCTTGGGTTCCTTCAGTGGGTCTGGAATCAGGCCCCAAACACAAGACTAGTGTGGCAAAATAAGAATAGTACTGGTGAGCTTACTGCGGGTACCTGATATTTGAATAGTGTCTCCAGGGGGAAAACCATTTTTTTTGTACAAACTAGATGGACAGATACTCTCCTGCAAATGATACCTTTGATCTCACCACGGCTTCACCAAAATAAACCTTGGAAATCTTTTGTCCCAGCTGAGTCGCATAGACACAGCAGGGGAAAATGAAGCCCTAAAATCTGCTTTGCTCCCTTCTTGCAGGTAAAATTGCAAGAGGCTTTTTCAACACTGGGCCTGCGGGCTCTTGTGTTTGCAGGGGGAGAGCGGTCTGATGGTGCATCTCGAGGTGTGAGGTGGTGCAAGACTGTGAGAGAATCCTTTCTCCAAACCATCCAGAGCGTAGGGGCAGGCTCTCTCCTGCTCCTTCCTGACCAGACATCTCCACTGATGGTGCTCAGCTGATGCTGCAGAGCTCTCTCCTGTTGCCTTACCCGGAGAGGTACCTCTCAAGCTCACTTGACATAAGCAAGACCGACAGCGTGAAGCATCGCACAGAGGCTGTCGTGTCCCCCATAGCTCTGCATCCGTATGCTCTGGGGGATGCATGCTGTGATCCTCTCTGCTACAGTATGTTCTTTCCATTTAACAGATACTTTTTTCATAGTGAGCTGTGACCCCACCTCGTCCCTCGCACTGGACCTGCTGGGAAGCTGCGGGGTGGCACAGCGGAGAGCCTCGGTGGGGCGAACCTGGGCGTTGGGACCTCAGGGTACAGCCACCTCCAGGCAGTGGTGTCATCCCTCCTGAACAGAGCCATCACGCATGCACGGGGCTGGGAGGGATACTCAAGTCACGGCTGAAGTTAAATTTGCGGGAAAGATTGGCCTTACTCTATTTTTGGTGACCGTGGGGGGGGACACATTATAAGATCCCTATAGAAAGTAAAAAAGTGTATGAGCTTTAACAAAGAGATCTTTTTGTTCAAATATTATTAGATACTGGAATTAAACAGATTTTATCAGGAACAAAATGCATATTTATATATAGTCTGGTTAAAGCTTTTCCTCCTTAGGGTTCTATAACTTGATGAATTTTTTTTTCTTCCTTATAGATTGCCGACAGAACTACTTTTAAGAGCATAAAGAGACTTTTCTAAAACAAGAAATTTCTTCTGGATGTTTTAAATTGGGAAACAAAAAGGAGGTGTAAGCCAAATTTCCCCTCTTCCCCTTACGAGTCATTGCTTGAGCACGTTTCAAAACACTTTTATCCCAGAAGCCAGACCTAGTACCTGCTTTTCCTTTCCAGAGAAATAAAAAGCCAGCGATGAACTCCTCGTGTATCCCTCTTGTGCTGCGGTGAACGCCTGCGCCTTCCCTGGGCCTCTGTAGCAGCAGCCCAGCCCGCGAGCGTGAGGCAGCAGGAACTTCGCTGTGTGTAAAAGCTTCTCACACATCTGGGCAATCAATTACGCCAAAGGAAAATTGATGATAAACTCGAATAAGCTTTATTGGGTTGGTGGTGGGAGAACTCGACGCTTAGCTGACTGCTCCCTGCACTGTCGTCTCTTGTACAGCGCACTAAAAGGGAAACTATTCTCAGAATTGTTAAATATAATGGATTGCTGCTTAAACTCCTTATTAGATATATTAGTTGACTAATGACCTCAGAGACTTTCCTTCTAACAGTTTGACAGGCAAGGCTGTGAGAGCAGCTAGTGCTCAGGTCCCAGGGCCAAATATTTGCCGGAGCAGCTGTTAAGTGCGTTGCCGCAGTCTTCAGTGCCTCATACCAGACCAAAGGAGAATCAAAGTCCCTAAACCTGTAGATTAATGCTCGAGTCTGAAATGGGAACATTAAAAAATAAAAGGGTAACTGAGAAAGGTCTGGTTGAGGAATGTTAAGCAAGAAGATTTCAGAAACGTGATCCCTTTCTGTGAGCGCTGCTGTGGCAGCACCCAGCCACCTCCCACCAGCCCTCCTCCAGCGCAGCCCTGAGCCCCTTCGAGCTCCCCCAGCATCTGGGGTGCCACAGGTCCTCAGAAACTTGGAAGGAGTAGGTTTCCTCCTGCTTCCTCCTTGGTAGAAATATGGGGCCGCAGAGAAACGAGGCTTGAAACGTCACTGAAAGGCAGTGCTGGTTCTTGGCTTTCAACGCTGAGGCAGCTCTCGGGCAGATGGTGAGTAGGCTGTGGCCAAGGTGAGGGAACGGTGAACTGAGCTGGGGAGCCCTTGCTGCAGTGGCCACGCTCCAGCAGGACACGTGCCATGAGGAAGCGGGGTAGGAGGGAGCTCATGTTGTATTTTTTCTGTCATGACCGGTCTGATGGACAGTGGGGTGATGGTGGAAGGGGTGGTCCTGGTTCACCTCTGCATTCCCCGTGGTATCAGGTGCTGCCCCTGAGGGTGGCATGTTATTGGAGTGGTGGGGACACTGAGCTTGCTGGGTCACATGAAGCAGGCCCTTGAGTGATGAAGCTGCAAGCTTTCAAGGCATTTTGGCACTTAAATCCTGCAGTGAAGTGCCCAGGAGCCTCAGCACTCCCACCACCTTGTGTCTGACGGCTTGGCTGGCACTGACCTCCAGCCTGATCACCAAAGGTCCGACACAGTTGTCACAGTAACATAAACAAGACTGGTTCATTGGTCTTGATGGACACCGTGGAGCTGGTGGTACTTGCTGGTAACCAGTACAGGCAGCAGGAGCACCTCCTGGTCCCTCAGGGGAAAGAAGACTGGAAGAAAGGGACTGTGGGTTGGGTTTGTATAATGCGCTGGTCCATCTCCCCATTTCCATTCTCCATGTTGTGGAAGGAGGTGCCTGCAAGCCAAGTGCGCTGGAATGGGCTTTGGTCTGGAATGAAAGGTGCTGTGGGCCTAGTGCCGGTTCATTCGGATGTGCCTGGGGTCAGAGCTTGAACTGCGTACCTGTATCGTACGTGTTAATTAAATCCTGTATAGAGACTATACGGATTTACCCACGCATAGTGACGGTGGCGTTCTAGCTTTTAGACAGAGAGCTGGATTCTGACTGCACAGCAGGTCTGCAGCAGTTGCTCTTGGTTTGCAGCGATGTAAACTACAGTCACTTTTTCCCCCATGATGAGACATTTCCAGTCATGCGCAGACTGTCTGGTGTGTGGAGTCAATAGGATTCTTTCTCTCAAAAGCAAATATTGAGGGGAAATAGCAGCTGCGTAAGCCAATATTTACTGTTCAGGTGATGAATCATAGCAGAGGCTGCACAACATGCTGGTGTCCTTGTCTGGGAGGAGCAATGTCCTGTAAGGGGTCGGGCTTGCCCTGGTGCGAGTGGCCACGGTGCTGTTGAGCTCTGGGTGAAGTTTGTGGCCCAGCTAAGCTCAGCTCTGCCCAGTGGCATCAAAAGCTCCGCTGGGCTGTCCCCAACAGCTTTCAAAGCGCTTTCCGAACCTGATTGAAGGAAGTTGCTCGCTATCTTGGAAGGGAGATAGATAAGTAATTTTATTTTGTTGCTGTGTTTTAGCAGAGCCTGTAGCAATAGGCCAAGGGGTAACCGTTTTAAACTAAAGGAGGGGTAGATTCAGACTAGATAGAAGGAAGAAAGTTTTTACGCTGAGGGTGGTGAAACATTGGCACAGGTTGCCCGGAGAGGCTGTGGATGCCCCATCCCTGGAACCATCCAAGGCCAGGTTGGCTCTGAGCAACCTGATCTAGTTGAAGATGTCTCTGCTCATTGCAGGTGGGGTGGGCTAGAAGACCTTTAAAGGTCCCCTACCCAAACTATTGTATGATTACTGCTGTCTGACATGATGTTCTCTTGTCGCGGCTTAACTGGCATTGATGGGATCTGAAATGGTGTCTTCCTACTATTTTTTGTTTGTTTGTTTTCAAGGTAACCTTCAAAGCCAAAACAGTTTGGACTGTGCCCTGAGCTGCTTCAGCATTAAAGACCAAGAAGGCTTGATGGAAAAAGTGACTCATCTTTTGAATTAAACAACGTTTTTCAGTTTGATATAGCATTGTTTGCCTCAATTTTACTGGAGGTTTTCTGAAGGACTGATAACCATGAAAAAGGGATTGCTTACCTGAAATCAAAGGATTATCACGTTTAGGAGAAAGGATGTTACTTCTACTTTCTTGAATATTTGAATTCTAGTTTTGCTATTGTAAGCCTACCAAGTGGGTGAAAAGAGCCTCTGATGACAGACAAGGTTCTGTTTTCAAAGTTTAAGGTGAGGAAACGATGTCTGTCCGGAGTGACCTGCACATACCCACCTGTGTGATTTCATCTCATCAGAAGTAACCACCAAAGTTAGTAAATATTAAGAAAAAGTAAATTAACCTTCTTTTCCCAAAGCCAGCGACCAGTACAATACTGGAGGCACTTGCAGTCTGAGAGCTGTGGTTCACATTACACTCCAGAGAGGTTTCTCTCCCCTCTTCTAATGACCATCAGGGAGTAAGCGGACACTTGGCCTCTGACACACCCAGCAACTTTTCAGCCATGCCTAGTGACGTGTTTGCTGCCTTGCTCTCCATATTTGGAAAACCAGGAAGGTGTCACCTTTGTTAAATGGGCACATAGTCTCATGATGAAGCTGAGCCTCCACTCATTAATCAGATGCCCCCATCCAGCACAGCTGCCCCAGTGAGAGGTCCGGCCCAGCAGCCCTGCAGTGCGATGCCTGGCTCCCCATGGGGCGCAGGGCTGGCTTGGCGGCAAGCAAGAGCTGGAGAAGACACGAGGCCCAGAGAAAAACATTATGAACAAGCCAGTGTGGAGGAGCTGGAGGAGGCAAAAGGTGCTGGGTCGTGAGCCAGGTGAAAAAAGCCTGGGGTCAGTGTGCTGAGACTTCCCGATTATAAAGAACAGATTAAGCCAAGCAAATACGACAACATTCCTGTGGGCAAATTACAAGACCAGTAAGTGTCAGGATGGGAAGGGGTATCCCTGCAGCAGAGAGAGAAGCCAGCCCTGTGCCGGGCTGTAGTGCCTCCCTGTGGGGTCCAGGGCCGGGTCCAGCCTAGGAGGTGGGAGCACGGGCACACCCCGGGGTGCTGAGGCAAGACATCACCCACCACATCTCCAGGGCGTATGCAGATGGGCCAAGGCTGACAGGCTTTGGCTGGTGCAAAGCAGCTGCGCTGGGGTATGGGTTCACATGAGGGCTTCTCACGGGTGAAGCCCACAGTGGTATTTTGTGCCATGTGGACCAGCATGGAGGACATCTCCCCACTGCTGAGGCACAGGAGGCTGTTTCAGCAGTAGTGAGCAGTGTTATTTGGCTGTTCATGTTGCACAGAAATGCTGTCATGGGGACAGCTCTGCTATGGGACAGGGGACACTGAGACCCCAGGGAGGGCAGGGACCGACTGAACCGGCTCTATTCATTACAGAGGGGAAGGGGAGACTTGTGAATTGTTCAGTCCATTTGCAAGTGATCTGGGCAGGAAAATGTTGCAAACCCCACTGAGGACAGAGAAATAATACAAAGGGACCTACAGAGAAGCAAGAAATATGAGCAGGAAACAATAAAATCATATTCAGCTTGGAAAAATGCAAGGGAATACATGTGGGGAATAATATTTAGTAACAACTTCAGTGGGAGGAAAAGAATGGGAAGGCAGAAAATCTAGAGGGGAAAGAAGAGCTCCGGCAAGACTGAAAGTGAACAGCAAATTATGTATTTTGAAAGGGAGGTGCTGATGTTAACGTGCTGAGCTGGGACCCAAACCCTGGCTCACTCTCCTCTGGCACATTTAAGCAACAGCCTCTAATTGCACCAAGCTCCACTTTCCCCTAATTGTGGCAATGGCTGGTAACAGCTGTACAGGGCCCACAAACCACCTGCTAAGGGAGAGGAATGGGCTTTGTCCTCTGACCGTGCCCAGCGAATAGGCAAGATGTTTCAAAGTAGTTTCTCACGTGCGTGTTGTGAGGGGGTCATGTCGCTGGTGAGGGTTTGGTGCTGTTCCTCTGTGTGACCCAGTGGTTTGGGCACAGTGGGTTGGCCGAGCCCCCCTTCTTGCTCTGAGCCAGTGCTGGGCGCAGGGATGGCCTTAGGTTGGTGGTGTGTGTGCTATGGGCACACCAGCTCCAGCCCAGCCTGGATGTGTTTTGCTGGCTCACCACCACCACCATCCTTGCTGCTTACTGTGCACAGCACCCCCAGACACTTTAAAATGCAAGTGAGCAACAACATAAATGTAAGGGGTGTAAAGAACAGGAAAAAAGGGGAATTGTTTAGGGCTGTCTGGAAAGATGGGGCTGAGTAATGGGATGAAATGGAGTGAGCAGAAAGGCATAGGGCCTGTCAGGGTGAGTTTTCTGAGCTGTGAGTCATCCCACACGGTGCTGCACGACCTGCGGTGGAGAGCCCCGTGGGGAGCACTTGGCCAGGGCTGCAGGGTGGGTGAAGGGACTGCAGGAGTGTTTCTGGCCTTTCTTAGAGCCATACAAGGCTCAACGTGCATTTACGGGCCATGCAGCAGGTTTAGAAGTGTGGCTGTGATGTTTTAATCCTCAGCTTTTAGGTGCTTGCGTTATAGAGAAAAGACCAGCTCTCCTACAGAACTGGTGGATGTTCATTGGCAGGACCTGAGAGCCACCGTGCCTGTCCTGGTCCCTGGTCCCAGTGCGTCCCTGGCTGCTGTGGGGCAGCACTACACAGCAGCACTGCACTGGGGATTTTCCTGTTATTGTATTACACACGGGACGATTACTTCTGAATTGCAATCATAGACACCCTGGTCTCGACTAGCACTGTAGCCTATAAAAAGAAAATAAATGCATCTTTCCTAACCACCACTTGTGTTTGCTCAGCATTTATCAGCAACAGTTTCTACAGTGGCTTTTCCCATTCCATTCATAGTCACTATATGCAGCAGGAAAAACAGTGCCCCTCTCAACCAAGGGGAAAAAAAATGCCAGGGGGAAAAAAAAAAACACAAACCAACAACATATTAAAAAAATACAAGCAAAAGCTTTGACACAAACTATTGCCCTCTACTGCTCCTCACCTCAGCATATCTGCTCCAAGCTGTGGCTGACCCCCTCCTTCCCTGCCGGCTTTCTGCTTCCAGCCTGGCTCCTTCGCCTGCCCCCCCAGACGCCAGGAAGCTGTGGCATTTTGGGGCATGCTATGTACAGACTGACCAGAGCTAGATTTTTTTTTCCAGACTGTTCTTTCCTATTTATTGGAGTCATAGACACACAGCTCCAGCAAGGCCCCAATTTCCTATCCATGCCCTTTCCGCTCCCCCAGCCTCCCGCCTGCTTGGCTTCATGCTGCGGAATCGGCAGTGCCAGTGCTGGCATCACCAGTGGCAGGAGGGAGCAAACAGCGGGAAAGCTTGGCCTTGTCCCAGACTGAGTTAGGCCCATCCTGCTCCCCAACCATCCCTGCGGCCACTGGGACACGAGGGGTCCCCAGCTCACCCGAAGCTCCAAGGCCCTCTCCCTACTCCGTTTCCCTCCAAACAAGCCCCCTCCAACAGGCTCCACCAGGGCACAGTCTTCAGCCACATCAGTTGTTTACTGTTGTTCTTTAGAAATGCAGCCAAGAATCCTAACCTTGCTTTTTGCCAGGGTCTGGAGAACGGGGCTGGTCAGATGTGCTCTTGTGGACAAACTAAGGCATTAACTGAAGAAATAAAAAATATAACAAAGCAAACAAAACCAAAGTCACACCATAAAGTATTTATTAAGAAACAAAGGAGGCTTTTTTCTTCATTTGTAAGAAACACTTTAAAGCAAGTGCCCTTTCAGAGATTTAAAAGCTATATCAAACGGTAACATTGGTTTTACATTATTGTACATGACATTAAAAAAACACCACATCTCACAAACTTCCTTTTATTACAACTCAGGTTTCTCTGCCTTCAGTTGTAAATTAATTTCTACAGACTTAAATTTAACTTATTCTCTTTT
>VZSZ01007044.1:524263-559745 GCA_013398815.1 Ibidorhyncha struthersii | reverse complement strand
CGCGTTACAGGTTGTATAAGGTGCAGCGTCCGGTCGTTGCGCTGGCCCTGCGAGAGCGATACCCGGTGCCGGAGCGGGATGCTCATCCTCGCAGGCAAAGCTGCCTCGGGATCGTCATCACTGACTGTGTACGACTGGTATCTTCTCAGCTTGTAAATTCATTCAGCGTCTGCATTGCCAGAGAGTCTCCTTTTTATAACAAAGGTATTTGAGACGGTTGACTACTACCGTCCCTCTACAGATGGGAATTTTTCAGAAGTATTGATGTGCCTTCAGAGCCCGGTGCTTCGCTCCCCTTAGGTTTGCAAGGCCTCGTGTGCTAAAGCCCCGTGCAAATACAGCTGCTGCTGCTTCAAAAGACAAAAAAGACGTCAGAAATAGGAAAGGCATAAAAAGAGGGATGATACGAAAGCAGCTCCCAGGACAATGGGGAAAACCAAGGGACAGCCCACCTTGAGTGTGAGCTGCTGAACCGGTCACAGTGAGGTACCACGAACATTTGTTGGGGCTGGCTGTGCCAGCACGCGGTGGGCAGGAGCGAAAGAAGAGAAAGGACAAATTAGAGGAAGCCGTAACAATAATAAATAAGAAACAACAGTCCCTTTCCCCCCACCTTGAGTGTCCGTCTTACAAATCCTCCAGGATAAAGCAGGAACACAGACCTGTCACCTCATTCTGTATCTCCATCTATTTCGCCTTATTCTGTATCTCCATCTGTTTTGGTTGGAACCTCTTTAGAGCTGTGGAAAGGAAAACCCTATGGTGGGACTCTCCAAGCTGCCGTGAGCTTCTGTGGGTGTGTAAGCAGCCCTTGCTGTTAGGGATGTTTTGCTTTCCCTATCATATTTCCAACCCATGCTCTGCAACTTGCCATGTTCCCTTGATGGTAGGAGAGACACAAAACTGGCAGCAATTCCTCTCCCCTTTTCCTTTCAACCCATTGGAGATAAACTTTAGACAGTGGATGGATGCTTTCTTCTCTTCCCCAGTGGGTTATTTGGTTCTGTTCTAGGTAGCCTGGACAGCAGTAAGTGGATTTTATCCACTTGGGAACAAGTGAGATTACCTGTTTTTCATTGCCCAGCCCTGGGTGCCAAACAGGCATTTATGTGCCTTTCTCATTATATTTAGCTAGTGTATCTACCATTACATCATTACTTTTAAACAATTTTGAAACCTCATCAGAAACCTCGAAAAATCTGGATTCGGGGATCTCTTTGGCTCTGCAGTTGTGTCCCCAACATTGTAAATGAGGATTGCAAATTAAAGCTCGTAACCTGAAGTCTTAGCCCTCCGTCTCCCAGAGAAAAGCTAGAATTTATT
This sequence comes from Ibidorhyncha struthersii, assembly GCA_013398815.1. NCBI lineage: Eukaryota > Metazoa > Chordata > Aves > Charadriiformes > Charadriidae > Ibidorhyncha > Ibidorhyncha struthersii. The sequence continues at coordinate 558,422 of VZSZ01007044.1, read as the reverse complement.
GTCACGGTACTATCGTTTAGATCACTCGGCATGTAAAAGCCAGGCCGTGCTTACCGCAAGAGCTGGATTTTATTGCAGTGTGTACACTCACATATTGCAGCTTAACACTTCATCGGCAGAGATTCCTCTTCCTGGTAATATAAAATAATGGAATCAATTCCCATCTGAAACCCAAGCTGTAGGGGTTTCGTTATTTAAAATGCTGCTTGGTTTGTGTTTGGGGTTGGTTTTTTTTTTTAAACTTATAAAGAAATTACCTTGGAGTCAGAAATGGCTGCGTTTTGCACATTTAGCCTGGCAAAGTCGCTTCTCAGGTAAAACCGCATTTCCCTGCTGATAAAGCGATGCCTTGCTGCCCCCATGTGAAGTCAGTGGGAAGGGTAACACCATCACTATGGTTTTTGTACAGAGAACTGCTGTAAGCAAGAGTGCCATTTTTACTGACAGGTCATACTACCGTAATTCCCAAAGTGAGGATAGTTACCAGAATATATGAGCTTAACTTAGTAGGGGTTCCTTTCTCTTCCTGCCCTGGTTATTAGCTGTCTTTCACACTAGCGTAGCTATACCTATGGCAAGTATTATTTAAACGCCATCCATGTATTTAAAAGCCCCAACTGCTACTCCAATTGTGGTATTACTTGCGTAAGCTGTACTGGGTTTTATTTCTGCTTAGGGAACATATTTAATAACTACGTTTTAAAATACATGTGTATTCATAACAGAAAGGCTTTCTTTTATTGGCTCTCATTTCCTGGAAAATAATTAGAACAAGATGACCCAAGGAAAAAAAAAAGAAAGCTCACAGAAAGAGTCAAAGGACTGTAAAAATAACTTTGAATGAAGCGATAGGAAGTTAGCACACTCCTCACGGGCTGTGAAGCTGCAGCAGCTGCGGTGGCACCAGGCACATCAATACGCAACGCTCGGCTTCCGCTATCGGTGCTCAGCGTAGGCAGCAGTGACAGCAGACATCAGCGCTGGCACCACGTTATCACAGCCAACGCAGACACCTCTGGTATCGCACGTCTGGCTCCAAAATGCACCGCTGTCTCGATAACGGGGTTAGGGGATGCAGGCTGAAGGGAGGTGCCCGCGTAACAGCATCTGTAAGTGCTGGGGGACGTGTCCCTCCAAATTCACAAGGGCAACATTGCAACAAGTTAAGGAGGCGGCTCTTTCTCAGAAAACGTCCCTCAGTGTCAACACTGAGCCCCTTCGGACCGGGGCTTTAGGGAGTTCGTTAGCACCCTCCGACTACTCGGCTGTGACCAATACAGCTGGCGTTCTCTTCTCCGGGGAGTCTTAGTACATTGATTTTTGGGGCTTCTGCTTACTGCAGACACAACAGGTTGCTGCTACAGTATAAAAGACAAAAAGCTGACGTGCACATCTTCAGATTGAAAGGGGTGCCGTTTCCTAATCAAATTATTATTTCTGCTGTAATCAACCACTCGAGCCACTAGCAAAAAGCAAGGAATTTTAGCTTTTTTTCTCCTCCTCAGACAAGAAGAAAGGAAGAATCACTTCTGATGGACTAAATCCATCTTCCCACAGCCCGCTCTGCCAGTGAGACTGGTCCATTTGACGTGGCATCATTATTACAAAGTTACTTCAGCTGGAAAAAGAAAAACCCCAAGGTACAGGAGTTTTCCACATTCACGCTCCAGTTCATGCTGCACAGAGCATAAAGCATGAGCATTTTATTGAACGCAGGAAGAGAAAACAGAATTTTACTGTCGCTCACCTCCTAATGCCAGAGCGCAAGATAAGGATTTAGGCACAATATAGTGAAAACAGCATCACTGTGCAGCTGTAGCCCAGATTGCTGCCTGTACAGGAAGATTAATGAGCTCCAGACAAGAAAAAGGTGCTTCTCTTCTTGCTATGGTTAAATGGGACTTAAACTACAACTTAATGTGCAGTTTTGAATTTTACATAGGGATTATTAGTGCAGACGAGCAAGAAGCAGCAACTTGGTGCAGAAAATTGACAATATTTATCAGACTATTTTCTGGATCAGGACATTTTTGTATACTGCTTACAAAAGAAGTGAAAAAGACTGTATCTGCTTGCATCATTGCTATTTCACATGACATCAATAGCATAGCTCAAATATCACTTACCTGAAGGATGATATGACCTTTGAATTAGCTTTTGAATTTCCCGCCTCCCCAACCATTCTCAGGGCCAATTGTACGTGATACCTCCACCACCCTGCAATGGTGTCTGGTTTTTAATGTTACTCTTTCTGTCACTGCTGGAATGCCATCACCATCCATCTGCCTGAGCCCACGATCCTACCCAAGCATCCCTTTTGCCCTGGTGCTTCTCAGCCGCTCCGAAGCCCGGCCAGCCCCGGCTCCACCACAGCGCGGGGATCACCGTGACAGAACAACAAACAACAGTTGTATGGGCTGCTGCGGCGCCAGAGATAAAGCACAGGGAGAGGTGACAAGGAAGGTGACACTTTTCAAGTATAAAGCAAGAAATTACTCAGAAAAGCATTTCTAGCTGAATATGGTTACTAATTAAATAGACATTTAAGCCAATAGGCATTTGCATTACACCTACACCTTCAGCGTAGCAAGTCTTGCTCAGCGCAGGGCAACCCAGATGAGCTGCCACAGCCTCCCTGCTCTTCCAGCCACTTCTGCACATCTGCACAGGCAGGAGGTTGCTATTGGCACTGACGGAGCATTACCATGCCCAAAGCCAACATAAACAACATTAAAAGCCTTCCCTCTTTACTGTCGGAGCAGAGCTCGGCATCAACTTCACTTTGCTGCTGCGGGATCAAGAAGGAGCTTTGCCCTTGTGGTCTGTACTGCGTAAGTTTAGCTAATGGCCGAAGCAGGTCTTGCCCTCCCCGGGGGTAAGGCTTGCTTCTGGCTTCGCTGCCGGAGGTATGCGCACACCTGCCCTCTGGTTGAAAGCTATTCTTATAGTTTAAGCATTATGCTGCTGCCATGGGGTCAGCAACGGTGATGTTAGCTGCAGTGAGTTCCTTCAGACAGCCACCAATTTCCTTAATCAGCAGGCAAAAGGAAAGGTAAAAGGAAAAAAAGACTGTCCCTCTTTGAAACTGATATAATGTGCATTGCTAAGACTCATTTCCATGGCTTTAAGGCCAGCACCTTCCTTTTGCTGTCACTTCTGTCCGGTCACTTTGCCTGACCTGATGCTAAATCAGAAGCACCATAGCTGCCTTCGGCATCGCTGTTAAGGATAACGGAGGCACCGTGCTGGAGGGCTGTGCCAAGCACAGCTGCAGGGAAGAACCAAGGCTGGTAAAATACAGGTATGCTCACTGTCACTCATCTCCAGCAGAGGTGGAGAGGCGTCCCCACACTAGTAAGGACTAGGATGTCGCTGGCTTAAATGCTTATTGCTGTTGCATCAATTTAGCATTTGGGCCCACCCATTCCTGGCCTTTTTTTGAAAGGTGGGCTTTGTTTCAGTACAGACTCCTTTACCTCCTGTACTTTATCTTATCCCTGGATAGAACAACAGCAAAAGCGTTTATGCCCAAAGGTTCAATTCCTTGACTTGTACATTGATAGAGAAATAGAGGTGGTCCAAACAGCCAAGAAATGCTAACACTGTTAAAAGAATTAGAGGGTTTTGGTGTTTTTTCACTTTAGAATAGCTTCTAGTTAGGTACCTAACCATGGATTTAATAGATGACCTTTAGCTACCCAACTGTACAGAGTTGGTGCATATTTTTTCCCCAAGGTTTCGCCCAACTGAAAGTCTACTCTAGCTGCCTGTCACAATTTTTTCCCCCATGAGAACTTGCCCACTTCTCCTATTAAGAGTACGTGGTATTTTTCAGAATATCAAGTTTCATATAATAAATAGTTTGATTTTGAATACTTAATTTTGAGTATTTGTCAAGTCTGTGTTTCTTTCCCTCTGTACTACACCGTAGCATCCGATCAAAACCCCACCATCCTAGCTTGCTTTTCTGACTGGGATCATCACCTCTGAAGCATATCCTGTTACCACAACGTGCCACATCAAATACACAGAGCCAGCGAGGAATTCGTTGCCTGGGAGGTTTATACCAGCCTCTAATCAGAATTGGATTTTGGAAACAATTGCATCTAGAACATCCTGTTCTAGAAAGCTGCTGTCCTGCTGCTGCCCAAGCACACGCCGTAGAGCGACACCTGCATTGAAGGGGGGGGGGAAGAGGGAAATCCATCAGTTTGTGAGAAATTAGTTGAATAAACAAGTAAAATATTTTTCATTTGCTTGGCTATTGACCTGTTTAGGACAGGAGTGCATATTCCAAGTTTTCCATGCAAGCGTTCAGCAGAATTGACCCAATACCCTGGTAGGGGGGTAGATCTATACACAAACACAAATAAAATCAACCCAGAAGCTTTTCTAGAAGTTTGCAGAAGTTTCTAAACTTCGCCATAAGCTGTTCATAGTAAGCTAGAATTGCCTTACTTCTAAAAGGTGAGAAAACAAAAAGCATACCATTCTTTGGAAAAGTTATTAAAACTAAAGTTAACAGGCAGCATACTCCTCACTGTGGTGCTTCAGCTGCAGCGATGGGCTATAAAGATTAAATTCCTAAGGCTGAGTAAAAAAAGCATTAAGTAATAAACCTCATAACAACAGGAGTCAGAAGGATCGTTCAAATATTGGTGAAGATTAGCAAAATCCTACTGCCTTCAAAAGAAGTGTAAGAAAATGTGAACGGCCTGGACGCAAAAGGTGACACTGTGCGAGAACTATGCCTGCAAGGGCTTTGTAGTGGCAGTATGTAACTGGCAGCCTCCCGCCACCTGGTGAAACCAGCATTCTCCAAGAAAGCTATCGGAATCCTGATGGGAATCCCTTAATTTTGTGTTATTTTATTCCTTTGTTTATGGAGTTAATTTATAATTTCCCTCCCCACAAGTAAGAAATGTCACCCACCTAGAAAATTAAACTGCTACGATCGTTTATTTCTACCTACTAAACATTCAACCAATACCACAAATTTATATTACAATTATCAGTCAGTTTGGGACTACAAAAATGCAAGCATGTACACATTCAACATCGAGTTCAGAAGAAACGAACCCAAACAGAATTGAAGCCGGTTGTCCCATTCACAGTGGGAAGCCTTGTGCTCTACATCCCCTCACCTCTCCCACGCTTCTCCCCCTCATCGCCTCCATCCTCCTTTTAAGCGACCTACCTGCACGGTTGGGTGGGAGACAGTTTGCAGCCGGGTTGAAGCTCCACGGGCGCTATCGCAGTGGGTAACTGCTCCCAGAGCAGCTGCAGGAACCCACTCGCTGTCACTCCCCTCCCCAAGCCCAGCTGCTCATGTTCACGAGAAGTTGTACAAATCCACTACTGTGATACTTTGACCGTCCATCAGCATCTGAAGATAACAGCCACAGGGTCGAAAGGTACTTAATGAGAGGGAAGAGGGAAAAAGCCTGACAGCACAATGCCAGCAATTAGTCCAAAACCTGCATAATTTATTGCTGGAAGTTTTTGTGCATAGCCAGCTTTGTTCTTATGAACCTGAATAAGAGTTTTAGGGAAACGAACTTTTATAGAGCATAAGGCATTTATGCTCTACAGTACAGACGGATTTTTCTATACAGTTACTCTTAATTTCTCACTAAGAACCTACAAGGTGCTTCTTTCATATCGTCTTGTGAGACATTCCAGGTATTAGAACCAGTAACAGGCAAGAGCTGACATGACTGACTCCGGTTTATTTCTACTGTTAACGTGAGTAGAAGACTGGGAAAAAAACAAAGAATTGCCACTCATGTCAAAGAGGAAAAAAGGCCACTAAACCCTGAACTTCATTTTCATTTAAAAAATGATGCTATAAAAGAAATTGAGGTTCAAAATGCAGTTATCAATATGTAGATGGAGGGGGTACAGCTAGATTTAGATTTCAGAGGCCTGTGATGAGGAAGATGCACAAGTTCTATCGCGCTCCACCTTATTTCAACCTCCTCCCTCCCCTTCTGCAAGAAAGCAGTAAGTGTGTGTGGTAGCATCCAGCTAGCCAACTTGTCAGAACAGAGACAAATGTGAGCGTAAAGTTTTGAGATGCGGGACCAGGAAGAGGTTCATGAAGCAATCAATCTAAGGCATAACTCTATTGCACCTCCTGCTACGTTCATTGTAGTGAGAATAGCAGGGGGAAAAAGGTTTCTTCTGGCAAAAGAAAGAGGTCACATAAATAAGTTTAAACCACAGCTGTACAACAAGGTGCAAACTAATGAAGAGAATCACATCCTTCGTATGTGACTTCAACCTTCCTCCAGTACCTATTTTTCTTTCTTTACAGAGCATTTGCTGTATATGCTCTTTACACAGATTTTTTTTTGTCAATCCAGATTTGGTTTAATTTCAGGGTGCTGAAGCACAGGTCAGCTTCTTAACATGCCTTGTAGAGGGCACACCTTGAATATACTTGTAGTTTGCCCTCTAATTATACTACATATCTTTAACTTGGGGGGGGGGGGGTCATTTGAAAAAGTGTATACGATGCTGATCCCTGAAAATCACAGCTAAATTCAACCACCCAAGTAATATTCTGGGAACATAATTATTTCAATCCCATTTTGACTTTAGTTCGTACTCCAGCATGTGATTATTCTATTACATAGTCACTTTTTCACTTAGGCTAAATTAAGGACATAACCCTTGCCTCAGTGTGAAAAGAAACAGAACACAGGTACCCAGGAGGCTCAGACCGCTTTTGAATCTGCAAAGCCAGTGCTGTGCTACACCACAGCACGATCCAGGTTTATACCGCGCCCTGCGAAGAGATTCCAGACAAGCCCACAATACAGTACCTCCCTTCCCCACCCCCACTTTCAAACCAGAGATTAAGGCCCTAACTTCAGCAAGAATAAATTTACACTATATAAATTCTAGGAAAAACAATTCTACATATTAGCCGATGACATTTTTGTTTTGCCTATAACACAGGAGAACAACAGGAAATGATCTTTCAAATAGGCAAATATGTATTACAAGGATCACAGCATATTGTTTTATTGTTTGCACAATGGTAAGTTGCACATATGGACAAACAGTACACATTTAGAATTAGTTTCACAAATTAATACATTACAAGAGAGTCCAGTGGTTTAACATATTAACTATTAAAAAAAGCAATAACAAAGGAATACAAACATTACGGTTCTGACTGCAGCCCAATAAAAGTTTAAAAAAAGGTTGAAATCAAAATAAACTGTAAGCTTTATTTTTTTGAGACATAAAAAACCACATTATATCCCTTCATAAGAGACTGCTCACAAGGATGCAATAACATACAAGTACAAAAGTGAAGAATTCTGTGCTCAGTTTCCCTTAATTACATCAGATAAAGTGACAAACTGAACATTTGTCAAGGAGCAATGACCACTGAATGTAGACATTGCCAAAACGTACAAAATGGTAATAACACTTTAACAATAGAAAGCAAATGACCTGGTAATAGAAAAAAAAAAAATCTTATGCACTGTAACTGGTTTAGAAATAAAGGTGCTTTTGTGAAAATGATTGTGAATATTCATTTGATGTGTGTTATATACAAAACATCTACATAAAAAGCAACTTGGCTCCAAAGTTCCACATTCACACTTCAACCTGTATCTTTATTTGCTAAGATTCAATTGATCTATCATTCATCTCATCTCCTTAAGATGTTTTCCCAGCTATTTCTAGTGCACACCGAATTGGAAATGCAGCACAACAAGCTATGCTGTTGTAATATGTAAGATTCATTAACTACTGTTGCAATAGTTCTAACCTTCAAATTACATAATAATTTTCCTCCTCCACTCTTTAGCAGCAACTTACTGTACTATATACCTCGTATTGAAAGTAGATACACAACTGCTTTTAAGTCAATGCTAGCAGTGCTGATGAGAACCTAGTGAATCAACTCCATTTTGTAACAGCTGATTTGGGTTTTCATTAGAATAGCACATCCTATCTCCTCCAGTTGCAGGAAAGCTCACCCAGCCTGACAACTCTCCGCTTGCGCACAGACCTTGTGGCATTCCTGAGCTTTCAGCTGAAAACCTGCAACACCCTACTGTTCAGCTCAGGAGAAAACCCAAAACCTAGCAGTTTGGGAGCATTACCTATGAAATGTCTGTGTCAAAATCTCAGATTCTTCTTTAGAGTTGGCTACTAAATGGGTCGAGAAAAAGGTTTTTTAAAAAAAATCCAGCTAATAACCACTATTTACCAAACTTTATGAAATAGTAAACATTGTCTTTCAGCTGGTCTTAAACAACAAAACACAATAGCAATGACGACATAGCCCAGGATCCACTGTTTGAAACTCCTCGGAACATCAAGATAAGGGACCACAGCGCAACATGGAGAAACAGAACGCACAAAGAAAAAGGAGACCTGTCTATGGGGCAAGGTTTGCACATCTGTATTTTATACATATATATATACACATACATACACACAGATGTGTGCACTGTACTGTATATATTTACATCCATATACACAAAAACACCCTGAAGTAGATTTAAAGGCCATATCCAGGAACAGAAGATATGAACTCTAGTATTTGTACTAGAATATATTTTATCTGTACAAAAAAACAAATATGCATATATTCATATGGTATAAAGCTTATTAACAAAAAATATTCTGCTACTAACATTAGGTTAAATAGATGGTTTTACAAGATTCTTTAATAATAATGCAGTATAGAACATTTCTAAAACTAGGGCCAAAAATAAAAATACATAAACAGGTTTCTATTCACAAGAAAATAGCTGTTCAGTATGATTTCATTTTGTACTTCAGACTAGGGAAAAGTAGCAAAATTTTTATAAATCTCCTGCGATGCAATTTAATTAATGCATCAATCTAGAAAAATAGACTTTTCAGATGAACAAAGTTGATTCACTTCCCCTTCCCTAAAAGGGGTGCCTATCTTTTCCCTCGCTTGTTTCCAGCGGGAGGTTTCTTCAGCTGAAGAAGTTGCCCTCCTGTCCCAAAGCCTGCAGATGCAGGATTAGACACCCCGAACGTCAGGCCAGCTGATGCTGTGATGCCGGGATTGCTGAAGTTAAACCCAGATGTAGTCGAGCTGCCAAAGCCTTATGAGGGAGGGAAAAATATTTTAAAACATAAGTTATACCAGGATTGCAAGTTTGTTTGCCTTGGAGTTATGAACACCAGCCACTTTATTACCAATGTTTGTAATACTTTATACTCCTGGATCTACAGCAGTATGCCACATTACTAACGCCTGGACTTGCTATGACAACTTGGACCTTACAGCACTAACACAGTCTACCTCAGTGACTGTAAACAATTACATCCTAAATCACGTCTATTATACCGTTATCCATACAACAGTAGCACCCAGAAGTCCCACTGAAATTGTACAGTCGGAGAACCCTAACTCCTCGAGTTCTCAGTGTAAACACATAACGCGTACGTAGGGTGGGAGGGAAGGCAGCAGTACACAGGGACCACCGCCCCGCTCAGTTTGCTCACAGCAGGTACGTGGCAAAGCCGGAGTTGGAGCTCCCAGCCTCATGCCCTACTGACTGGGGTACCTTTGCCTGTGTTTAACACATACACAGCACAGACCACACTTTAAATGAGGCAGAAAAGGCTCAAAATCTTTGCCAGCTTCTTGGTATTTAAAAACACCCTTTATGACTTAAACCAAAAAGCAGCACTGAAAACAAAGCTTTGGAAAAACTGAATGACTAGGTGAGTGATCATGCTATTTTAACTCCTCCACCTTCTTATGTCAAGGTAAACAAATTGACCATTTGGTTCCGCTATAAAACAAGATCAGATGAAAAAAAATCTGCCTACAGTTTTCAGCAACAGTAATAACTCATTTTACTTTCTTTTGTTCATTTGTATCAGTTACGCCAAACTAACTTGCATAATAATAGAAACTACTATTAGAGAGCGCTAGAAATTTCTCAAGTATTAGTTAATAGGAAGCAGAACTTCCTAACTCCATTTTTTGTTCTCTCAAGAAACTGAGTAAGATAACCAATCATACAAAATAACAAGTATGACATGAACAAGTTAAGATTTTAACAAATAGTGTCATACAAGTTGCACATGGAAACCTGGAAACAATTAGAATATTAAGAAAAAATGGGTTCACAAGCAAAAAAGGATACAGATCTCAATACAGATTACTTAACATAGTTTCATTAGTTCTTTAGTAGACAGTTAAAGCAATCCTTTGGTCACATCAGTACCTTCAACTCAATGCCTAAACATTTTTAAAGCACACAAATAAAAACCTAACTGGTTATCTCATAAGAATCCCAAGGTGGCCCTCACAAGCCTGATGTCTTCTGTTCTCTCACTTGTTACTGATGCTTTGCATCAAAAACTACTTCAAAACACAATGTGAAACTCTTCCTCCTGCAGTGTCTGGACCTGGGTTACCCACTACATCATCTTGTCAAGAAAATCCCCCATCATCTACATTCCAGTAACTGCTCAGTGTCAATATAATGAGTGTGCAGATCTAGTGTGTGACTAATGATATTGTTCACTTGGGTCTTGTCTAAGTTTTGTGGACAAACTTGTCTCTCACCCTAGGATGAAAGGGGTGAAGCAGATGCAACTATTCCTTCGTTTCCCTGCTAACTCTGAATCCCAAGTAAGATTTTTAGAAGAATAAACTTGTTATTCGTCAAGAAGTCTCATGAATGAAAAAAATCTTTAATAACCAAAACTGTTCTTGGTAAGTTACCTTTTTACTTCAAGTATGGATGCGAAATTACAGGTAAGCATTGCCTCCTATAGAAAACATCATGAATGCCATTCGTAATAAAGCTGCATGTGATCTATAGTGTCAGGAGTTCAGTAGGCAAGGGTAAAGCACTGCTTCTAGATGCAGGGATTATTCTGAAGCATGCAGGGAAGGCAGCCTGAGCTTTATTTGAACAATGTTAGAGAGAGTGAGGCATGAACTGTGTGATAAAAGACTGAGAACATACTTGTTAATTTAGATATAACTTGGAAAGTAATAGCTCTTACATTAGAGGTGCCATTTATGGCAGCCAAAAATGTGTAGGAAGGCAGAAGGGAAGTTCATCTGAATGGTTTTGTCCCATCATGGCAGGGTAACAAGGCCATGTTATGAAGTTCTTAAAAGTAAACCAAACCCTAAAGCAGAATACTCAAATGAAAAATCTTCAGGAAAAAGCCTTGAACAAGGTATATATTCAGTCTTATTCCTGTTGCAAGGAAAGAGGATCAGTCACGGAATAGCTCAGTTCCAGAGGGAAGAGTCACAAACTGTTGAACCACAGCTACAATGTGATCAATGAGTGGTATTACTTATGTGTAAACTATTATTTTCAGAAAGTAAATGACAACCTGCCCTTTGAGGGCATAGATTTAGCATCTCCCTGAAGGACCTTGGAGTACACTTTATTCATTGGGCATCTGCATCTCTGCCTCAGTCAGCCCTTCAGACAGGTAAGCCAAACATGAGGTACACCTCCCCATAACAGGTTCTTTTTTTTTAACACTACAGGGATAAACAGCTGTTCAGCAGATCTCAAATGCAATCTACTCCTGCTCTCATCCCTCATGCCGCAATAGGTGCTGTAGATCAAAAAGGATTTCCAGCACAGCTTTGACTGATTTACTATAGCCTCTGTATCTAAAAGCTGCTCATAGTTACACATGGATTATATTCACATCCGCTTTTCAGCAGTATGTCCAGCCATGATCCCACTTCATTATCTCTTATTGTGTGTACTGAGGCTGTTATTCTTCAATAAAAATAAGTCTCCAATACAAAATTCTCAACTCAGCTCTTCAAAGCATATTTAGCATCTCAGTTTTCACAAAAATAGCATGTGTGTACGCTCCCTCCTCCCTTAACATTGTATCTATAAATTCAATGGTGATTTTTTTTTCTTTTCCCATCACTTTGGGAGTCTCAATGCTCTTTACAACATTCCACTCACATCAGCCTTTTCAGTGGCCATCAAATGAAAAGTAGGAATTAATTGGGACTTGATTTGGCATCAACTTTCCACAGTGTCTTTGTGTGTTTCAGAGGGAAGTCTGAGACACTTGTTCCATCTCACAATTGTGTGCACTGAAGGAATTGAGAGAAGACTGCAGTTGCTCTGGCTTTCACCTGCTGACACAGTGGGCATGACGACTGCTCCTGGACTAAGCCCAATTTACTATTAGAAGATGCTCAAGTACTTTGAGAGGACTCAATTTTCTCTTCAAACATACAAACTGAAATTGAGAAGAGCAGTAATACTACTAGAAACATTTTCAAATCTTTTAAAGCAATTAAATCTAACTCATAACACTTGACAGAAGCGATTTGGGGATCTATCACTTTCATTCTAAAATAAGAACAAAGTGATGGAAAACGTGGAGGAGACTTTGGGCATTATCTAAGGAGCCTAGAAGGACAAGGTGATGGAACACTTAACTAGACATTAGTTTGGGAAAATACTTAAGCGCTCACATCTAAACACAAGCAGCAACAACAGTATATCCCATAACCCATATTCGTCCCATTTTCCTAGCTTTTTCAGAAGAAACAGATTCAGAAACAAGACACAACTATCCTATTATAAACCAGAATATTGTTTCGGGATCCTGTAAACATTATGTAAGAAACAGGACACATTAAAATTAAAAAAAAAAGTGTATAGAACCTGGCTGGCCTCAGGCATCATTCAAACCCATTTACACACCCTCAATAAAATTAGACTAAAGATCATATGCAATCCAGAAGCTTTATGGCAAAGGATTTTGGATATAAAAGGTAAAAGCTAATGTGTTTCTGGGCTACCGAATTTTTATGGGTTTCTAGTCTGTAATCCCAGTCTAGATCAGGATTTCATGACCACTTTATTTTATAAGCACAAAATGATAGGAATTACATTTAATCTTTTATATTCCTGGTTACCACCTTCTGTAGCTGAGACTCTTGAGATAACTGAAAACAATCTCCATTTTATCAGGTCCAGGTCCTTCACTGCTAAATAGAGAATGGAAGCACTGCCACCATGACAAAGCCTGGTTTGAGGAATACAGCAAAATCACAGAATCACAGAATAGTCAGGGTTGGAAGGGACCTCTGGAGATCATCTAGTCCAACCCCCCTGCCAGAGCAGGGTCACCTACAACAGGTTGCACAGGACAGCGTCCAGGCGGGTTTTGAATGTCTCCAGAGTGGGAGACTCCACAACCTCTCTGGGCAGCCTGTTCCAGTGCTCAATGACATCTGAATTGTCTCTGCACACCACCAACATAGCTAAGACAGACTTGCTATTTACTTTAGTTTGATACCTTATTAGTGGTGGACAACTGATCCATACAACTAGTTTTCTAATTATATTTTTTAATATACTAAAAACTAAATGATGTACTTTTTAACTTAGCAGCTTGAAACGCTGCAATACTATTTATATAAATATTAATAATAGGTAATGTAATACAGGCTCAGGAAAAATAAGCTACAGGATAAAAATATAAGCAGTGTAAGCTTTCCACTTGTTTTTGATATTAAAAACTAAGCAAAAGAATGTTGATACTTACACACTGCATATTGCAAAGTCAGAAATGTTCTATCAAGAATTTACTAGGGTGTTACACATTCATGAATGTTACGCAGCCAGCTTAGTGAGCTATTTCCACCTTATAATACAAAGCTTATGGTATTTTACAGGCCTAATTTGATGGCATAACCCATCACTAACCAGGGAAAAAAAATAAACAAAAAGCATGGCAACTAACAAGACACTGGTCTAAGCTAACATACTGGGCACTTACTAACAAATACAGTCACTTGCTGTGTTTGTATTAATAGCAGTTAAAAGAACATTTTGCTTTTGAAAAAGAAACATGCTACCAAAAGCCAATCCCAGGAGACACGATACTCCTTCAATCTCTCATTGAAGAATGACTATAAGACAGACTACAGTAAGCTATTTGCCTCAAAACCAAAATCCTATTAAAAAAGTAAATAGAGATGCAAGCTATAGAAGTGACTTAAGATTCTGGACATCTAAGTTAAGAAACAATTGCATCCATATTTTAATTTTTTCACCACCAACAAAATTAAACCAAAAAAGTAGTTCAATTGCCACAGAAATGTTTTCAAAGTAGTTTGCACAATGAATTATGGATATATACAGAACTACAATACCTGTAACTTACTATTCAAATAGAAAGGATAAGCAGATAAACAGTTTTAAGGAATCCTTCTGGGCTTCGAAAAAGTTATTTTAGCTTTACTTGTAAATACGGGAAGTCTAGTTACTGGTATATTTGTCACAAATTTATAGACTAATTTCAACAGCTCAATAAATGTATAGCCTACACATTCAGGTAGTTAACTGCATTTCTGTGCCTCAGACTGCATCTGATCCAATTTGATGCATCTGATCTCCTGCTTCCACTCCTAATTAGCCAGATACCATCAAACCGAAAACATGAATGCTCACTCAATACCATCTGCCTAGGAGACCTTTAACAGAACCTAAAAACTTTCTGAAAATGTGCATTTAGCAAGAAAATAGTTCCTTTAATGCTTATATACACATGCAACTCTAACCACATTTGTTTCAGTAGCTTTCTTAGACTTAATGCAGCAGTTTGATTACAACACTTTTGCTTTAAGATAAACTTGAATTCAAGAGAAACAAACCAACCTGCACTTAAACTTCCTGACGGTTTACTTGTAGTTCCAAACCCAAATGATGATGCTCCTGTGACACTACTTCCAAAGGCAGAGCTACTTCCAAATCCTAGTAAAATAATAGTAAAGACATACAACAAAAAAAATTACAGACACAACAATTAAAGACACATAGGTTTTGGGCAAGTATTCTAAAACCAAACATAATTCTAAACATTATTTGGTAAACAAATATTCCTAAGATCACTGCCTCAAGATTATTTTTGTTCTAAACACAGCATTGTGTTAAGAAAACAGTGCAAACAGGAAAGCATTGAAGAAAAATACTTCCTTCAAAATACAAACTGAGTAAAGGAAAAGCTATAAAAACAGGTGATGTAAGCTATCAGAGTTTACAAAATTGCTATTGAATTATTGTTGAATTAGCAAGAAAATGGTAACCAAATGGGCCAAAACTAAGAAAATTCAGACACAAGTTATATGACTTGTATTACAGAAAGACGCAATCTTCATCCACAACTCTAAAAGAAAAATTCTCTACACTTAAAACAGTAAACATTTTCTTGAGTTTACGTTTGGCTTATTTTAGTATTGTCCCCCTGCAGGTTACTGGGGGATCAGCTTTACCTAGAAAAGCACAAAATAGGTTAAATACAGAATAGAAACAGAATTTTGCAATATTTATCATCGTATAAAGGGCAGCCATAAACACATAGCTGTAATAAAACTCATGCAGTTAATTTTGTAATTGACGTTCATAATTTCATAATATAAATATGCCAAGATTTCAAATTGTGTTATTAGTAAGAGATCATTTCAAAGGAAAAGTAAGTTGATATTTGCAGTTTGAGAGAGAGGCCAAACAAAAGGAACAGCAAGAGAAATATGTTCTCTGATTCTGGCTGTCTAAAGAGGTTTTCAAAAAGAGATCAGTATTTGTATTTGAGAAAATTATGACCCTATCTTAAAATTTCAAGCGTCAGGGAAAATGCTTGTATTTTACTGCAAATTGAGCCTTTACCATTCCTTTACAGAAACAATTTTTAGATTTTAAAACTATTAAGGACTGAACACACAATCCGAAGCAGCGTTTTCTAGTCTTCCACAATTTTAAAATCAAGTAAGTTTTAAGGGTATTTTATGGCAAGTATCATTTGAATGTAAGACAGTTTATTTACATGATACTCTCTTTTGTCCTATCTAGTTTGAAATTAATTACCAATGGTCAGGCAAGGTGTCTGCAAATATTTAAGGAAGCATAGGATCTATGTGCTACATACCTTATATACTTAAATGCAAAAGCCTCTATGTTTTTCACTGACAAAATTCGCAGAATATATATCATGGAAAAAGAGCAAATGTCCCCAATTCAAATGATGTTTCAAGAGTATACATTAAAAATTGTCTTGTTCAAAAAAAACCCCAAACCCAACATAAAAAAAAAATATTAAGTATTCATTCTATTAATTTGTTTCCAAGAGCACACATGCAGGATATTTTGCATGTATTTATTTTTCTACACTTGCTTCTATCAGATAGTTATCTTATTTGCCAAAAGATGAAAATTTTGCAAATTAATATAGAATAGATGAAATGCAAGCAAATGCCTTCCTAAGCAGAGAACTAGCAAAAAAAAGAACACAAGTTAGGTCTCCAAGACAAAACTGGAAGCAGATGTCCATCAATTTAAAAGAAAATGTTCTTTAATTCACATTGGCAAGATTGGTGAACATATATAAACAATCTTTAATCTACAACCTCTTTGGTTGAAAAGGAATAATTTTATGTTTGGGTTTTTTTTAAGGCATTTAAAACACTGTGGGAACAACCTGGTAATTCAGAAGTACTTTCTTCTTAGCCCACTATTCTCGGTTATTTTTCCTGTTTGGTGTACAGACTTTCTTTTATCTGAAAATGCTTAAAATCTGACAAGGACGGACATTGGTAGTTTTAAATATAATTTCAAGGTGATAATTTAATGTTCAAGTTACATCATCTTTCCAATACCAAGTGATGTTTAATTGTTTCAAACACATTACAACTCCGATTCACGTTTGGCTCATAAGAGGCAAAATGTAGGGATGGAGACTGAGGTTGCAGAGAGGAGAGGACGTAACAAGAAAAACCACAGCACATTAGGTTTGTGCTCAGCAGATGTAACAATTTTCTTTGCAGATCTCATACAAAAGCTTCAGAGGACACTACTCCCTTTTGACTTGCACTGTAGGAACACCTGACCTATACAGATGGGAAATTTACATGCAGATTAGATTCTACGAATCACTTAGATTCTACTTGTAGTTCTACAACTGAGAATTCATTACATTTAAATGAAGAGGTCTACATGAATCTTATACTTTTTTTATTACCACCTACTCGCTCAGAGTCATGTGTCCTCTTGGAATATATACTCCACCAGCACTATTAACATGTTGGTATTTTTCCCCTCACTTTCAAATGTTGCTTTTTCAGCTTGAGGAGGGACTTTTTTTCCACCTCAGCACCAAGGGATAGAGTGACAGCTAAGGCAAATGTGTTTCAGCAGGTAGGATCCCAGAATGGCAGTAATTTTTTTAGCATTTATTCTTATTTTAATCCAAGCAGAAATAGGTCCCTATAGTTAACAGTTGTACAGACAGGTGAAAACCTTCTATGGGTTAGCTACAGCATGATCCAATGTCTCAGGTGCCTAACTTTCGTATATGTAAAATTAAGTCAAGCTGTAGTTAACAAAAGGATGTATTTGATGTATTTCCCTAGCTTTAAGAACAGAACTTCTATGCGATTGCTTCATCCCATTCATCCTGTGTTTTCACTACAATGGCTTATTAGCCTTACTATTATTAGCCTTAGCAACTCCTTCTGCAAGACATGAAGAGTTTGGAAAGCACAGACTGCCAAATTATAAGGTCTTTCCCTGAAACAGATCATCCTTTTAGTGGAATTAAAGGTTTGCAAGAGATTCAGATGTGCGGTATAATAATTCAATGAAAGATTAGAAAAGTTAAAGTGTACCTCCAAGGCTTGAAGAACCTAAGCCACTTGATTGCAAGCCAGTGCCAATACCTGAGCCGAATGGCGTTCCAAAACTAACTCCCAGAGATGGCTGTGGCCCTGGTATAAAAAAAATGAGAACAAACTTGCCTTACTCTTTCATAGTAAAGAGGTCCTTTATTTATTCAAGTAATTGATAATCATTGCTTTCAACACATCCCATTAAGATCCCAAACTTTACCTCATCAAAATTCCTCACTTAATTGTCTGCCTTTATGTCCACCTGGTAAAAATCTAAGAAAATCTGATTGTAATAAGGTGAAACTAGTCAAAGCTAATAACATCATTTAGTATGTTTAGAAGTTAACCAGTCTCACCTTAAACTTTAAAACATTAATCAAAACCTTGAGAGAACTCATAGGTAACAACATTTTGCCACCTGTATTAATGGAATAAGAGTAAGGGAAAAAACTTCAAATTAAAAACATAAGAACTGTCACTAATGTAACTAAAACTATATTACCAAAAGTTAATTTATTTAATAAACAGGAATCTTCAGAACTACTCAAGTATTCCATCCAAATTTAAACAGAACACTAAGATAAAAAAACAAGACAATGACTTTATTTTATTAAATTTATTGTTCATTTTTAAGCAAGTCAATTACACAGTAACATGACAATTCAATTCTTTTCCACACAAGTGATAACTGAGTTCTGTTACGCTCTGCTACATAACACCATTCAATAAGGTAAACTAATCAAACCGCCTGTTTAAATAAACATTTACAAAAGGCACAGTTCTGTGTACCTTAAAGAATTAGATACATTCAAAATTTCAGAGTCAGAATTTGTCCCATAATTTAAAAAGTTGACAGTACTTTCCCTGCATATTCACACTAGGATGCAGGACTGTCAAAAAACACTTTCAGTCTGACAGGATTAAATTTATAGCCTCAGTTCCTTTTTTTTTTTCCTTAACCTTGGGGAATAAAGAATCAACTTGCTAGCCCATTACTAACACATTTTAAAATAATTAATTCTGATAAATAATTAATATATTTTGACAGTGTTCACAGTACAATCTTATATTCCTGTCTTTTTCAAACAGTTTTCAGTGCACTAGTTAAAAAGTTTAACCATTGAAGATAAAATACAGTGCCAAACTCTTAATCCACAGACATTCACACCTTTCAAGATAGCTTTCTCCATCTTTGAACATATTTTACATACTAAATCTGTGAAAGTGATGATTTATTCAAATATTACTATAAAGCTCAAATGATTTCAGCATTTTTCCTAAACCATTATCACATTTGGCCTTATTTTCATTCAAAATTCCTTCCTTCATATTACAAAGTTCCCTGTTACTAATATTTGTCTAGAGTGTTAAAATGTAGCTATTTTCAAGCTTTCAAAATCATTTCAGTATTCAAAGATTGAAATGGAAAATCATTTTGAATCAAGTGAAAGGCACTGTATATTGAAAAGTAACATTTTTTGCTAGGAACACAAAATTCTTACGTGATCCAAGCTGAATGACATCTGTATACTCAAAGTAGTGTTAAACTAAATTTTAAGGGCGACTAAAGTTGTTAGCTTTCAGCCTCTGCTTAGTAGGGAATACCTGGGAAAACCAAGCTATTTTTTTCAACTAAAAAAAAAAAGTATATCAGATGTTGTAATTACAAATTTTCACATAAATTTCAAACTAAACTTGTTTACATCCAGTTTAAATACTGATACATCTACCTAGCAGCTCTTTAAAAATAAGACAACAATTGTTATCAATAGAGAGAAACAAATAACCCTACACAAGTCAGTTACCTAATAAACTAAAAGAAAACCTAAAAACATATCCAGTTCCTTCTCAAGTGCACAGGATTCTATCCCAATAGGAGGCACCATTAGTGGAAGACCTTAAAACAAAACACTACAGTCCTCCAGGCCAAGCTTTTTTCCAAATGCAACATGCTTTTTGAAGCCAGTAAAAAACACTATTCTAAAACACCTCAGTCTATATAAAACAGGATCTTAAGCCTTAGACTAATAAGCTTTTCATTGAGCAACAGCACATGATATTTGTTGATTTTGTACCATAATGTTCTGAAGGCATCAGCACTATTTATAGTTCTTGTAAGTAAACAATTTTCAATAGCAAAAAATTAGTAATAAAGATTCTTTGATGCCAAAAGTACTAGCAAAAATTTGGCACTTCTGGCTATTACAGGTAAGAGACAAATTCTTTATAACAAGTATTTTAACATTTAAAAAGTTGATATATTTGCCCTGTAGAGCATTTCAGTTTAATGAATAGGGCCCACTACAAAGAGTCCAGACAGGTCAGCCAGATTTCCTAAAGTGACATTCTGCAATTTTTTAAATCACAGCTGGTCCTAACAGCAAACAAATTTAGTGTCACAACTTAGATTTGATTCTGACAAAATAATATACTGACTAATTTTGACCAAGGTTACTATCAAGTTACACAATAACGCTTTTAAGTGCTACGCAGATTTCAGTATCCTTTCCCATTAGCACTTCAATCTCATACCAAGTCAAGTCAAAACATAAAGTGTGCTAATAGCTTGATAATGCTTTGACTAACTCTGCAGTTCACCAGTTAAAGACAGAGTAACTAGGTTGTTGGGGGGGTTACTATATTTATTTTTAGAGGAGGACAGGTAAGCTTGAGGAAAAGTATTTCTTTAAGACAACTTAGTCTGATCAGAAAAACATCAGTTTCAGCCTCATGCATTTTCAGCTCTTAGTTCACTAAGCTTTAGTTTCCTTTAAAATCTTTTACTTTAGTCCCATCAATAATACTGGGTAGAATAGCCACCATCATTTTAAAAGCTTCCATGCTGTTCAAGATTGCTCAGGGAAGGTACAGGTGTGGCAATGGTTAAAACTCTAGCTGCTACTGCAGAAAAGCACAATCAGCCTCACTGCTACCAATAGAACTGTGCTCAGAGCAAAAGTGCTAAACTAGGGAGAAAGGTTGTGTGCAGACAAGACAAGCATCATTTTAATAACTCTAGCTTCAAAAAAACTGCACAAAAATTGTGCTTCAGTGTGCGCGCCACAGTCCTGGTTTCCTGATTATCCATCCCGGGAGACCAGTGGACCGCATCTTTGCTCCCTTTCTTCCATATGGCCAGGATCCACTGGCTTTATTTATTTCAATAGAAGCCAGACATGTCTTGGCATACAGAGAGAACATAAATAGGGTGCATATCTACACCCAGGAACTGGGGAAACATTCCCTGATCCCACAGCTTAGATGTAGCTACTAAAACTTTGACTTCTGAACACGAATTTAAAATAAATTATTATTTATCTTTTTCAGAGAACCAACAGTAACTAATTCTAAATTAATCTTATGAAATAGACTTAATCATGTAAACATGAAATATTTTTTAAAAGAGAGACTAACCATCCTGATCCCTCAAACTAGAGTACCATATATTAGATTTTAGTCAAAAAACTTCAAAGCCTAGCTTAATTTTCTTGTTTTATTCTTATCTTCAAGAACATCAACAGCAGGTCAGGTATTACAGATACTCCCTCCCTCCCCTTTACATACACCTCACTTCGTCATCTTTTCTCTCATAACCTTCTACCATCCCTCATCTATCCCACTCTTCAGGATCTAGATCTTGCAAACAAATATGCATGATTTTAACTTCTAGCAGATATTTATCAAATTCATAACAACACAAAAGTTAAAACATGTAAACATTTGCAGTTTTAGTGCAGCAAATGGCCATCTGAAAACTCAAACAAGGAAAAGGAAGAGGAGGCAGTCTTTAAATATTTAGATTCCTGCAAAACTGAAAGAATAGATTCTCCTCCTTTTCCACTAAGAGTAAGAGAAAAAGTCGCAGCCTTAATCTGAAGCTAAGAAGTTCCAGTTAAGTTGTTGGGAAAATCAGTAATTTAGGAAAGCTGTGAAGTTTTCATTTCTAGCAACCTTTTAAGACTTTAAGATATCTCTGGAATAGTTCAAGGCCTGACTAATCCTGCTTTTGAGCTAGAATAACAGAAAAGATGACTTCAAGTTCCATCTAACCCTGTTTTCTGAGAGTTTTAGGTACTCTTGAAGTGCCACTCAAAACATCAATCTACCTCTATTTCTCCAGGTCCTCAAGTGAGCTGTGCGGAGGATGAACACTTTCCAAGAGAATAAGTAGCAAACAAGTTGTTGTTTGTTGGCCTGTCTGATGTAAGTTAATGGCTTTGTTCTATCTGCATCACTCTTGTAATTAGCACATTTTTGGCTTTTGAGATACTCCACCAAAACAATCAACCAAAAAACCCTCCCCAAAACAACCTACACACACATTTTCTCCTTTCACTACAAAACGTTACAAAATACCTCATGGTATAAAGTCACCTTACCTCAGGCTATGTTGGTACGGGTCAATTCTGCCTTTTTAACCCCCCTCCCCCTTCACTCATATTCCTACAAGAATATTCATGAAGTCATGCCACAAGTGGCATCAATTTACTGAAGTTACTAGTAGTTCTCTTGAATCTGGACTAGGAAAAGGAAGTTCAAATCCCTCATCCCAATTCATGAAAATGCTGGTATAAAATGCAGGTATAATTTTAAATGTGGCATACCAAGTATATACGACTTTCATACACAACTAATCCTGTAATGACTATGGGGAGTATCTTAAAAAAAAAAAAAAAATGAAACAAGGAGAAAGATGAAGGGACAGGGAACTACTCTGGCAACATTAGGCTGCACAAGCCACACTTGTATTAAAACCCCCTAAGTGTTACAGTACGTTATCTCATGTTTTCTGTTTAAAACCAGACTCTCTTGCAGATGTCACTTCAACAGAATTTCCATGGATTACCATAGCAGCAACAGGAAGACTGTTGTCTATGATGGAAATTTAACAGAGAAATATTTCATAAATACTTCATTTTTTGTTGCATTCAAAATATCATGGCATATTTGTTTTGTAAAATCCATCTCCTTGCTGTTTATAAGGGCCAGGGCTGGAAGCACATTGTATTTTCTTATTTTGGAGAAGGAAAGCAGAGTCTAATAATTTGTCCAACTTCGGGTGGTTGCTGCATAGGTCTCTAATAACAGCAGTCATATTTTGAATGTTTTAAGACAAGAAAAGGAAAAGGTGCTAATATGACTTTCACTATACCTATGATAAACAACACTTTAGAAAATAAATAGTAAAATGAGGTTAGCTATGCTTTTCATGATTTGCTGACATAGACATATCCATGTTCAAGTAAAATTACATGGAATTTATGTTATTTCTGTTAAGTGATTAAGTATTAATTCAATTCTTTACATTTAGGAATCCCTCTCTAAGAAGTGTTGGTTAGTATAACAGTGTCAACTAAGGTGCCTTAAGTTATTTCCTTTGCTATACATATTCATTCTTCATTAGCAGTGGGTCATGCATTTCCTCTGTTTTGGTCTTCCTTTTACACACATGCACACACAGAACCACTGATTCACTCTGCTAATATTTATTCGCAACAGCAGAACGGGCAGCGAAAACTGCTCCAACATCACCCTGACAAAGGAGTTGGCTATAAAATAATTAGCCAGGCATCTGTCTTCCTATTCTACAGATTTTTGCTCTGCTATCTTTCCTGTTCTACAGCATTTTTCATTTTACAGTTCCAAAGTGCTATATAAAAATGCATTATTAATTTTACATAAGAAAAAGGTAATATGCATTTAGATATTCTCTCCTCACTGCTTTGAAATAATTTACTATAACCATACAATTCTAGAAAGAGGCTAGGAGTATTCAGAGATGTTACTTTAGAGTGGAGACTCACATTCCAAGGGGTAAGTTAGAACAATACAGTAAATACCACTAATACAAGTAAATTCACAAGATTAAGTATCTGTTGCATAATTATTGCTAAGTCTACCCTGCATTTTTATATTGGCTATGTATCAGTAACTTTGCTCATCACAACGTTTAGATTTTTAGTCTAACACAAAGGAAGACTTCATAGAAAATTTTACACAAATTTACTATTGTCGTAACACTAATAATCTATAACTTGAATGCACTCAGACCTGTAGCAGGCTGTTGCTGCTGAGTAAGTGTTGCAGCCATCGCAACGGCTGCTGCGTTTGGTATGTTGCTGAAAGGAGTTGGTCCAGTGGTAACACGTGGCGCGCTCTGCCATTTCTTAGCTTCTGTTCGTCTTGCCTCAAACACATCCATGGCATCCCCCAGAAAGGTTTTCCTGTAGCCAAGGTATTGGTCTTTGAGCATCTGAAGGGGGTGGGGGGAAGCCATTTTAGTTCAGAGTATTTGACATAAAACTTTAACTTAATAAGGATATAGAGAGAGTAATTATAAATAACATTTCCTTAAAAAAAAGAAAACACACACAAAACACAACACCCCAAAACAACAGAAAACCCAACAAAACATCCCCCAAANCTGACAGGATCTAGTCAGGATATGAGGTGGAGAGAATTATTTTGCATCAGCTACAACCAGAACAGTTTCCTTACTTAAATTCTACAAAGCAGTCAAGCGTAACAGACTAACATTGTGAATGGTATCAAAATCTTTCAAAACTGGTATAAATCAGCACAATTCCATTTGTATTGCAGTACTATCTGACCTAAGAGGCAAAACACAGCCATGTTACTAGCTCATAACATCATACGCTCTTCTTTAGCGCTACCCTTTCTGCACGGAGTCTGCTTTTGCTCCCCTATCACCTTCACCTATGTTTCTTTCCTTCCTTTCACTCTTACATGTCTGTCTTAGAACAAAGCTAAAGAAGCTACCAGAATTTTAGAATTCACTCATTTCTGATGCATTTCATCAATGTAATGCAGAGCAAATGCACTAGAACATTCTGCTTCAGAGCAGCAAGTAGCCTAAATCTGCTGTGTCCCCACTCCCCTTGCCTATGCCCCTTCCCCAATCAAAACCCTACCTTCTGCAGCAACACTTGGCTTAGCCTGTTCATCATGAGCAATTTTTTTCTGTCACAGATGAGGGAACTATGGATATCTTAGGTAACATAAAAAGAATAAATGGCTTTGTCATGGTTTCAGCTGGGATGGAGTTAACTTTCTTATTAGCAGCTGGTACAGTACTATGCTTTGGATTTGGGATGAAAGCAATGTTGATAGCACACTGATGTTTTCAGTTATTGCTAAGCAGCCATGGCCTCACACCATCCCACCAGCAAGTAGGCTGGGGATGCACAAAAAGTTGGGAGGAAACACAGCTGACCTCAACTGACCAAAGGGATATTCCATACCATGTGAGATGTTGTGCTAAGTATATAAAGCTGGGGAACAACAAGGGAAGGGGGGGACATTCAGAGTTACAGCGTTTGTCTTCCCAAGTAACCATTACACATGATGGAGCCCTGCTTTCCTGGAGATGGCTGAACACCTGCCTGCCGGTGGGAAGTGGTAAGTGAACACCTTGTTTTGCTTTGCTTGTGTGAATGGCTTTTGCTTTACTGTTTTTATCTCAACCCACGGGTTTTCTCACTTTTACTCTTCTGATTCTCTTCCCCATTCCAACCAGGGCAGTGAGTAGCTGCGTGGTCCTAGTTGCTACCAAAACACAGTATGTCTTCCATAAAATTCAATTGAACTTACTATGTCCTGTGTTCCTGGCTAAAGATATGTTTGTTTCCAAGAAGAGGAGCTTACAGTTCAAAAATTCTGACTTAGGATTAGATTTAGGCTTACAGCTGTTCAATCAGCAAGAGCATGAAACACACAGAAAGAATGACCTCATTATCACATCAGCAGTGCTGTCTTTGGAGAGAAAAGACATTCATAGAACTCTGATGAGATTTAATACAATGCCCTACTGACTGCCATAGGAGCTGACAGAAATCCCATTAGACATTGAAGAGCAGTTCTTAATGCTATTCTATGCAGAATGATTCAATGACATTCTCTACCTGGATCGTGCCTAAGCATGTTTTACTTTTCACTGACCTTGGATACAGAATGTATCTGTATGTTCATATATGATATAAATGTATTTAACTAGCCCAGTGCAAAGATGTTGTTTCAGGCAGTATTTTTCTACAACTTCAGACCTTTGCAAAGTCTTTGTGCAAACCAGAAAGCCTACCTCAGACAAAGGAATGAATTGTGTTCACAGCTCTGTCTTCACAAGCCATATCACAACCATCAAATAAGCCAGAGACAGCAGTTTCAAAACTGCTCTCCTCTCCTAGCATCTCCTAGCTGATAAACTAAAACAGATGGTCAGAATGACAGATCCACTTAAGCAGTACATTCATTTTTTCTGATTTTTTGAAGCTTTATTTATAATTGTGTCTTCCAAAATATCAGCCTTCATGTCCACCCACGAGATTAAGTCTCAAAAAAATTCCCCAAGAGAAAGAAAAATCCTCAAACCAACCCCTTAGGTGCTAGAATACTCCTCAAGCTGAAGTAGTTTTTCCTATTCAGTCACACTGACAGGGTACTGAAGATACTATTGCTTATACCTGTCTATTAATCCAGCTCTTCATACTGAAGAACAACAAAACAGTGCCATCACAAAGACCACTTGCATGAGTTGGGCTACACTCACATCACAGAAGTGAAGAGCCCAGAACACATTTTGGATCCTTTTTGTGTAACTCTGCCAAAATTATGGAGGAGCTGATATATTCTATATCTGGTACCAAACCCGAGTTAACTAAGAGCAGCACAAATATCTGATGGCAGGTAGCTGTAATCCAGTGAATATCCATGCTGACAGAAGCAATGCAATGCAAAAAAAAAATCCAGTTCATACAAAATCCTCAGTATTCCTGAACTTTATTCAGGAAAGGTAGAAAGTTTCAGATGTTTAGAGAACTAGCAATAATGTGCAGAAGCAGCTTTGAGAAGGCAACAAGCACAAGATTTAACAGAGCTATTCCATTAAGGAAGTCACTTAGCAGAAACAATCCCAAACACTTGTACTCCAAGTTTTTTTTTGTAATCAAGAAGGGTTCTGATGATCCCAAGAAAAATTATGGATTGTAGGACATGGACATTCTGTCAATACGTCCAGAACTGTTAATGGGAATTTAAGCCAGAGTCCACACTGGAAAAAAGAAAATCAAGCATAGCTAGGACCTTTGACACATCAGCATTTTTTCACAGTAGTCTTTTTTCTATACATATGACTTTCCATGAAAATCACACTGAAAAAAGTTAAGCCAGCCAGAACACGATTTTCACTGGAATTCTTTGACATGTTGAAAAATCTTACACATGAATACTGATTTTTTTTCTGTTACCTATTTGAGTAAAAGCAGATTTAGATCATCTTTGCTTGAAATCAAGAAGTATTGGGCAAAAGCAAAACATACAAGCATGAGCTCAGAGACAGACATTTCAAAAACTGATCAACAATTAAAGGGAAAATGAGTTAGGTGTGGTCAGTTGCTATCACCAGTTCTCCAGGACAGGCTGAAAATTTTTAAAAGCAGTTAATTTAACAGAAAAAGAAAAGAAAACCTGAAGATATATTACATTTTCAAGAACTGACTCTTTGTGGTTCTTTCACTAAATACAGAGGAACACATCAAAACAACATACCTTTACGTTTTCATGTATTGATTGAAGTTGTGCAGCTAAAGCTACAAATGTTTGATAGATTTTCTGCATAGCCATAGACAAATCTGTAAGAGGCACATAAAATATTGGTAAGTGACAATCTTACTACCAGGAGAAGAGATTTAGTGTTTATAACGCAGCAAGAAGCCCACCCAAAACCCATAGAGCACGAAAACAATTGCAGGAGAACAAGTTTATGTCGAAAAGAAACACAGAATTTGAGAGCAACTGGGTGACGTAAGTCACCCAAGGGCTACTTTTTGAAAGGGCTTCAAACTTCATTTTGAAAAGTACTCTTTCCTCAGATTTATTTTTATGTACATGGCAATTTGTTTTTTACAATTCTATCATTTAGCAAAACTAAAAATATTATTTAACTTAACTTTATCTAATTACTCTGGAACATTTTACTTCATTGTTTTTTACATAAATATAGTTAAATTAGATTTTCTTGTGTTTGTATATATTTTCCACTCTTTCTGACTTAAAGCACAGTTAAGCGTTCAGTTGATTTTGCCAGAGAGCAGCAGAAGGGAGGCTTTACTTACATTTTAAAGATATCACAGCAACCCTTATTCTAGCTCTGCCCACAAGCAGATCATAAACAGAAAGACACAATGGGGAGCCTTCTTGCCTACATAAAGTCTTATATTTATTTCCACACAGATATGAAAGTGTTCTCAGTGCACTGACCCAACTAATGCAAAACTTTAGGATGAAAGGGGAAATCTCAAAGGTTTTGGCAAAATGAGGTATTTGCTGACAAAAAAATGCTTTTCTGAAAGAAGCACTGAAACAGTGTACCAAAACAGCGGAGAGAAAAGTGCTGAGGTGGTCTTTCCACAGTGAAAGACCAGCTTCTGCATTTCCTCTGAAAGATGCACATAACCTACTGAAATGCAAATAGTAGCTGTCAAGTTCTTGAAGATGTGTAGGTCTAGCAATGACTTGTGAACTGAAAAGGTCTGACTTTCCATAGGGGAATTTCTCCATTATGATTTGCATTTCTTTCTGAAAAAGAAAAGCTGGGGAATAAGTCTCACACCAATCTGCAGGGTTGTGGAGGCAGCGTTATCTAGGAGGACTGGCCACAAGTTTCCAAAGAGTCTGGAGGCAATTTATCAATACGGAATACTAGACATTTCAAAATTTTCAAGACATTCTGAGTCATGGTCTCCTATATGATAAAGGAAGTTTTTCCTGTATGGTAAAGGCTACATATGCAATAGCATCGACTAGATCATTTGCTGACAGTCTGCCTATGCTGCCACAACACATTGAGCCTTGCCCACACAAGCAAGGAACATTCAGAGTACAGCAGAAACTGCTGAAAAACCTGGGAAAAATCTGTGAAGGCATCCCTCTCATACTCTGGACAGACAAGAAGATCACATGGAAAGATAGAGGACCCTCAGGATACAGCAGATCTTCCATTTTGGAAGCTAGGACTAGACAGTTCTCTTGGTTTTGACATATGAAGTCCCGAGTCTAGGTACCATCCTGTGATGGCAAGACATTCAAGTATCATTTAGCACAAAAAGGTACGCGCTTGAAAATCACTGCTTATTGGCGGACCCGTACCTAAAATGGCCCAGAAGACAAACATTTCTATGGTCAAAGAAGTGGCAACCAACCAGGACACTACTGTCCAGAAGTCAGTATTCTCTGACCAGAGAGATTCTCCCAAGATTGAATTACACAGCAGCAAACCAGACTAAATTTTCTCAGTTGGTCAGAACTGAAGGCAATGCCAACAAGCTCCAAACTAGGGAAAAGTTCCCATTTTGATCTGGAGCTGGCAGAGCAGACACCCATATTTGTCTGGTCAGACAGCCCAGTGGAAGATAGAAGGTCCCAGACCTCAGCCTTATATAGCTAGATGCTGATGGGAAGGAGGTGGACATAGTGGATGTCAAAGCTCTCACGCTTTCATGTTTTGTCAGGATTGTCTACCCAGCTCAGAGTTTTATAGAAGAAAGATTACAGAACACCTTTCCCAGAAAATCCATCATCTTCTCCATGCCTGCATTTTTGACAGCAAGATAGTCTTCTGAAAGAAACCTTACATCCCAAACAATTGTATAATTTATCAGAGTTTATGGGGCCAGGGGGATGGTGGGGAGGTGGGAAACCGCTCATCTACAATGGTGAAGCCATTTCGATATCTTCCATAAATAAGCACCTCTGTTGTATAAAGACCTCATCTTAAAATAGCAGGTGGACACAAAAGTTATATTAGTGGAAGGAGACAGAGGAAGAAAGACAGAAGCCAAAGTGAAAGGAAAACAGATTTTCTCACTGTTCTGTTAACCACCAGAACAATAGACATAGACAAAGGCAAAAGAAAGAAAAACGGTTTGGAAGCAGAACTGGATCAATATACCAAGCAATACTGAGCTGAGTCAATGAAAAACTGAAGAGTAGAGAGCTTTCACTGACATTTATGAGCTCACTAGGAATTGTAAAGAAGCAAAATGCAAATGGATTAGATAGACACCGTCAGAAAAGGCAGCACAGAACTGGAGTTCAAGCATGTGCAAAATAATGTCTCAGATGTGCCCCGGCCCCACTATGAGCCCCAAACTTCCATTTCCAGCTCCTATGCAAGTGCCCTAGCTAAATATAGAGAAGACTCAAGTTATTTTACAAGAATGGTGCCATTCAGACAGAACAGGAGTGTAAAACATACCATGCTTCCTTATACCCTATTTTTCAGAAGTTCAAAAGTTGTGATTTCTACTGCTACATACCTAGGTAGCAAAATTTCCATGCAGAACAAACCAGGCTTACAAATTACACCTCTGAAACTGCACCATCTTAAAATTGCACCATCTGAACAAAGCTCAAAGCTCAAGAACATTTACGAATTTAACCTTTAATTCATCTTTACATTGAACAGCTGCAGAATCTATCTGAACACTTATTTCTGTGCATAAAATAAGAAAAGACAACAAAAACAAAAGGGGAGATTTACTTACGGATTCTTTGTTATAGGTGTAAGATTTTTATTTTTTGTGGATGAAACATTAAAATTAAAACATTTACCTTGTGGAGTTATGTGTGAGTTATTTGCTTGAGTAGCAAGATGATTTTCCAGTTCTTCTATTTGTTGCCTGTATTGCTGCAGCTGTACTTCAAACTGCTCGACCAAGATTCTGAAGTAGCTAGATGAATAAAACAAGTTGTATGATTAAACTTCACTAATTTGCCACTATTTTTTTAAATCTGATCTATATTAGCTGCCAATTTTCATTTCATTAATTGCAACAGTTATGTTCTATGACATTCTTGATGTCCCTCTACTAGTGGAAAGAGAGTAAAGACTATTTCTCATGTCTATGAGATGAAGATAAATTAAGTGCGCAAATAAAACACTGATTCTATGAAGCATTCAGTACATATGTTACAAGAAGCAGAAAAAAATTCATATTATGAAGTTCATAGAATCATAGAATGGTTTGGGTTGGAATGGACCTTTAAAGGTCATCTAGTTCAAGCCTCCCTGCAATAAGCTGGGACATCTTCAACTAGAGCAGGTTGCTCAGAGCCCTGTCCAACCTGACCTTGAATGTTTCCAGGGATGAGGAGGCATCTACCACCACTCCGGGCAACCTGTTCTGGTGTTTCCCCACCCTCACATAAAAAATTTCTTCCTTATATCTAGTCTAAATCTACCCTCTCAGTTTAAAACCATTATCCCTTGTCCTATTGCTACAGGCCCTGCTAAAAAGTCTGTCCCCATTTTTCTTTTAAGCCCCCTTTTAAGTATCCAAAGGGTACAATAAGGTCTCCCTGGAGTCTTCTCTTTTCCAAGTTATGTTATTGACTATTTTTTTCTGAGTAACAGTAACTCACTCTGCTGGGGCTGTATTTTCATGCTGGAGACCAGGAGGAGTTTTCTGTGTTCGTAATGCTATTTCTGCATTCTTTAGCTCCTAAATCAATAGGGAAAATTAATAAAAGATAAGGTTTTGTGTGAAGTGTTCAAGAAAGATATCTACAACTCTACTGTTCATTCACATAAAATAATTTTCTTCATATATTTAAGTTAACGCCATAATAGAATCTGACCAGAAATTCAAGAAGAATAGACTGCCAGAAAGTTGGACTACCAGAAGTTTGGGGAAGAACAAACAACACATACTGAAAGCACACCGAGCTCTCAAGCTGGGGAAATATTGCACTAAACTGTCAGACATAAGACCTAATTTCTATTGTACTTCACAAATCCTGTTACAATTATTGAGGACTGGGGGGGAGGGGAGCAATAGTCAAATGCAAGACAGTAACAGACCTAGAAGAGAAGAAATAGAACAAAAAGGATTATTTTGCCTTTTTTTTAAAAAAAAAAAAAAGATAACTAGTTTAAAAAAATGCCTCCCTTTCTATCAAAACGGTCTTTTAATGTATGATAATTACAGCATACACTTCTTAACTGTAGAGTTATTAGAAAATATTAAACAGAATTTCTCAGTGCCTGGTTCTGCAATTGTCTTCAACTGCATCATTTACAGAAATATAAGAATATCAGCAACAAGTTTTTGTTTTCATAGAAAACCATTGGCAAGGCACAACTATAGAGTATTTCCTTTTGGTATCACAAGATTTAGAAAAAACATCAACATTTTTTCTTTAGAATAAAATACACTTATTTATATAGCAAGCAGCCTTGACATGCCAAATCAAAGAAAAAGCAGTACAGAACTTAACTTGAAAAGCACTTGCATCAAAACTTGAGCTCAAACTGACTGCGCAGTTAAGATGCAGATTAGTGGACAGAGTTGTGACTCAAGTTCAATAAATGAATACTAGAGCTAGTTGAGATATTTTGGTCCCTGAGAAGTTATGGGGTGGGTTTTTTGGTTTTGGTTTGTTTTCATGTCACCAGAAGAAAACATACTTTAATTTCTGCTACTCCGGAGTCCAGCATGTTGTTACGACCATGTCTTCACTAGCAGCTGAATATATGACTGAAACTGAACTAAAAGTAGGCACACATTACCTTCTGTTGCCTTTGCTGAATAGAAGTAATTTTATTGCTGTTGTACTTATCTGAAAATACTGACATCACAGATACCAGTCTCCTCCACTAACTTCAAATAGATTAAGAAGGGATTCAATCTTCACTTTGTTTACAATGATTTTAGTTTGGACACATGTTAATTTGACTGATAAAGAAGCCTAGTTATCCTGTATGAAATAATCAACATACAAATTCTATATAACAAAATTTATATTTAATTATACCTGTGCAGTTTCCACTTTCAGCTTGTCAATATTAAGAGTGTTTCTCTGTAATCCACTGGCAACTACAGACAGAAGTTGTTTCAAAGCTTTAATGTCTTCCTGTACTTTAAGCATTGCTTTAGAGGACATTCTACTAATTTCTTCCTGAACTTGTTTTTGCTCTTTCACAAATTTCCTGGGGAAGGGGAAAAGAAGGGAGTGAGGAAGAGAGAAACTTAGTATCTTGAACCTGAAGTACCCAAGTGTTTATTTCTTGGTCACATTATTTAAATAGCTATTAAATTATTTTTTCCAAAATCAAGTACTGAACAGCAAAATTACTGTATAGCATAGCATTACCTTAACTCGCAGCATGCTAATACTGTAAAAAAAAAAATCCACCAAAAAAAAAAAAACCCTAAACATCAACAGCAAGCGTTTAACATGTTATTCTGAACTCTGACAAACTAAGATATACATCAATCATTTTTTACATATAGAGTATAACATATAGTGTCTATGTACAAGTGATTACTACTTTGAACTCAAATACAGTGACATACAGCCTCTTCAGTTCTACAACCTGCCTCCTTCCTGCCTGAGGGAAGGCTTTTTTGCAGTTCTCTCTATTCCAGAAGAGACCCACAATGCACATGCAATATGGACACAAGTTTCCATCCTTACTATGCATACGCAACAGGCTTAATACTCCCAGGGAGAGATGGATCAGATTCTAACAGCATACTTGTGGGGCACGTCCATTTGCATAAATGCATGGAAAAGTGAGGCTGAAAAAAGAAAACCAAACCAGTCTAAGACTTCAGCTGCTACAACTATCCACCTACTCTGTTCCCAAGGTTAACCTGCGAAAAGGCCGAGGTAGTAAGTTATCCTGCATGCAGCCTGCAGTAGGGTGTTTTTGCCACAGAGCACTGACAGCATACAATACTTTAGCTATTCAACTATTATAAATAAAAAACGCTACTTACTGGAGATTTTCTACATCTTGACAGATTACTGGAGGTAGATTTTCATCCTTCAGTGCTTTGCTATCTCTACAAGAGACAATGCATGTTTAGATGGTGCTTTGATACTCCCAAACATTTTTGCATGATTACTGAACATCATGAAAACATTCAAGTGACTGTACACAGTTTTGCACCCATTGCATGTACGCTGCAACTAGGAATGATTTGGATTTATGCACACAGATTACTATCCAGGGTCCAAGCCTGTGGTGTAAGCACTGTACACATTTGCAGAAGCCATTTTTCAGACCACATGATCAGTCTACAGGAGATGCCAGATAAGCTGTAAGTATGGCATTTGATGGGAAAATTGCAATGTTTAAAATGATGAAGCACCATTACTAAGTTGTCCATGTTGCAAAATCTGGTTATTTACATTTATGCCTTTTTCAAGATTGAAATAGTACAAAAGCCAACATATTTAGTTTAGCTGTTTTCTAATAAGATATGGAACACAAAGAAAATCTGAACACTTACTCTGGTCTTGTTCCTGTTTTGTCACCTAGAAAATAAGAACTATAGGTCAGAAATAAAACTTTGAAGAACAAGCAAGACAACCTTAATGAGATTTTTAGGGAAGAACTAATGACTACAATCTGCTTGATGTCTCTTGATAAGAGGGACAGACTACGCT
>VZSZ01007044.1:512678-524220 GCA_013398815.1 Ibidorhyncha struthersii | reverse complement strand
ACCCCCCCCCCCCCCCCCCGAAAGATAGATATCTTTCAAGAACAATGGTTCAACAGTTGAGGAGCTAATTTCTTGGCAATGAACACAACATCTTGTGTCACTATACAAGTCACTACAAATGCATAAACAACTGCAGTTGCATAAGAAATCTGTTCCTGCTTATGCAACCACAGCTCACTTAGACCTGCACCAACAAAGCACTCAAGTGTTTAAATTCAGCAATAGCAGCCTCCTCTCAATTACGAGGGTAATGAAGGTTTGCCCATTAGACTTCCCTAAGAATTCTGCTAGTGCATTAAGTAATGAATGAGATTTCACAGAACTGAAGATGTTACTGCTTACCTACCACCTACACACTCCAAACTAGGAATCTGTGGATCAAGATGCCAAATGCCTCTGAGTAACAGAATGCAGCTAAAAACAATATTGTGGCTAACTGGGTAGTAATCACATCCCACACCATAGCAGACTGCTAGGAAGAATACTTACTTAGAAAGACCAAGAAATGAGCTTCATCTGCTTCAGCTGAATGCAATTCACATCCTCATTTCCCTCGCAGTGACACCAAGGCAGAAAGCAGCTACGTAGCTAATGCTAGTGCCACAACCATTTTAAGTAAACATTTAAGCCAGTGCTTCTGCCAGGAGAAGCTACTTCTTTCAAAAGCAATGTCTACTTAAATTGTCTGCAGACACTGTCACCCAGTACCAGGACATTCAGAGAACCTGGAGTCTCACAACTATTCCCTATGCCTTTTGCTAAGGGGGGGGAAAAAATCTACACAAAATTGGAAAGAAAAAAAAAAAAAAGATAAACCCCAGAATTTAGGACTCCTTTCTCTGCTGATAACCTAAAAATTAGGCAGAAAACTAAGTATACTTTACTTTCTCTCTGCAGCTACTTTTTTTTTTTTTTTTGCTGTACATCAGAACAGTACTTACGAAGTAGAAGATACAGATTTGAAATCAGATTTTACTACTTTCTGGGCAAGGGCTCCAGTTTTTACATTTTTCACATTCTTTTTAGTAATACATGAAGAAAATACATGTAAGAATAGCGCTTTTTTTTTCCTGCAGCCATATTTTAAAGAAGTATTAGACAGACAGTCTTCAGAAGGAAAACCTTTTATAACTAATTCCAGAAGAGAGCACAAAAGTGCGAGTCCCTAACTGTCCTGGGATTCCTAGGGTACTTTTCTTTCCCAGCCACATCTCCTCCTTCCTTTTCTTCAGGAAGGAAAATAAATAAAAACCTCAAAACCATAAAACCACCACCCTCAAACCTTAACACAGTTCCTCATACAGTACTACAAACAATTGTACTGACAGAACTGAGTAGCAGCACCCAGGTAGGGATATTTGTCAGGGCTGCTTAAGCCAGCACTATCCATTATGGGAAACACTCCTAAATTAAAACCTAAATTTAAAAAAAGGAAAACTCAAAAAACAGTCTCATTTGACATTTCCCACTGCTTAGTTAGGGGATCTCAGCTTATCATCCTGACAGCGGTAGTCCCATGCACCCAGTTGTACTATGCAACATATGGGGAATTCAGCTAGTCATTCAAGTTTACACCCTAAGAGATGGGCAAAACAATTCTGGGAGATGTCAGACTGAAGTAGATTTTGAGTCTGTGGTTGTCTAGTCCTCATTTTAAGATACTTGTATATTACAGAAACATTGTGACTAATATTATAGTAATAGATATCCGGTAAGAACCTAGGAATCGGAGCTTTTTCATCACTCCTAGTTTCAGTAATCATCTCCAAAACCAATCATCATCATGCAGAGCATTCCAGTTTGGACAGTCAATATATGCCATTTCTTCTACAAGTATCAAGAACTATGTCTCCACAACCTATGTTACTCTGTAAAAATGGTTTCATAGAGTTCCTCTATTTCCTTCTCTTCTAGCTATTGGTATACCCAATTCAAAATTTTGCTTCTGAATGGAATGAAGAGATTAAGTTAACAGTATTGATTTCCCAGAGAAAATGCACATCTTAGAATCAGCTTTAGTTAAGCGTACTCAGGAAGTATAAAAGCACAACAAATCAGTAAGTGTCCATATGTCAATGCTCAATATTCCCTTAAGTACTTCAAAGCTACCACAGAGGTAAAGCTTTTATAACCGGTTTTAACAATCTGAGAAATTGTATCAGATAGAACTACACACCACCAGATGCACAGCTTTGAAGAAGAGCAGCTTAAAATAGGACATTTTTATTGCGCAGGCTTTCAAAAAAATAAGCTAAGTTTAAGATCTGTTATGTTCAGAGAAAGCTGGTTTGGGTACTTTTCGTATTAACAACACATTACTAAACATAGCTCTGCTCCCCCCTCTAGTGGCTATTTGACATGTAACTGTTCAGAAATCTGCTGTGGTTTTTAAGCAAATGGTCTTCTAAGTCTTCACTTGGGAAAGGCTAGAGTTCAGATCTTGGTTCTCAAGTATGACATTGGCTTATATTTATGTGAAATAAATAAATTTACATTGCATTTGCAACCAAAATCTTGTTTTTCTATGTAAGCACAATATCTAAGACTGAAATTAACTGAAATGACTTTTAAGGGGCAGGGGGAGTTGTCAGTTTTAATTCCACACTCCTAACTCAATGAAAAAGTACCTCTGCTGCAGTGCTCTGATAATTTTCTCAAAAAAAAAAAAAAAGAATGTTTTAAAACAAACTTACTCTTTTTGTCTGAAGAGCTACTAAAATCAATACCACCAAGACCTTCATTGGCAGTAGTTGAAGGAGCCGCAGTTGTCCCCAGAGTCAAACTCAAAGCATTCTGCCCAAGTCCTACAAGAAACCCAAACTGAGTTTCTGCACTTAAAATGTTGATAATTAAGACTTATTTTGACCTAAAAGCACATATAACCTTGCTTGCAGTTTCAGTATCCATTTACTACATTTGGATTACAAAAAAATATATGCAAAATAAACAGAAGAAAACAGATCGCATGATGTTTCATACAACTGTACACAAGTGTTTTAAGTCATTTCTTCACATTATTAGGAAGCTAATTAGATAGCTAACTTATCAGCATCTTAAACTATAAATAAAACAGAGATTCTTAAGAGCAGTGTTACCAAAACTTCAACACAGAACAACAAATTTTTCCTCTAGAGCTGAAAAAGACAGGAAGCCATGAAATAACAATACTAACAGTTAAAGATTTTATTTGGATCAAAAGCCACCAAAATAAGGATCTTTCAACTTCTCCACAGTTAAAGGAGATACATGTATATCATTGCCCTCTCCCATTTATGATCAACTTCCTTGAGTCAATTATGGCAATGGCAAAGATTTCCTTGTGTTTTCATTTAAAAAAAAAAAAAAATTTGACATTTTGAGACAAAAGGAGGAAAAAAATAAAGTAACTTTTACCTGTTGCTGCTGTGCTTGTATTCTGGAAGAGTGAACCTCCTAAACCTGCTAAGGCTCCTCCTAAGGAAAGGCCTGTGGAGGCAGTTGTAGTCGGAGCAGTGGTACCACCCAAATTTAACGTAAAGCCAGTAGTTCCTGCACAGAAATCAAACCAGCTTCATGCAGACATTGCGTTCAAATACATCCATAGACAAACTGAAACAACTGAAAGGTCTGAAGAGCATCTTTATCATAATTGGATAATAAACTCAATCGTTGTTTTTATTTCCTACAGATTTTCCAAACAAAGCCACCAGACTTTTGAATAATGCGATTTTGTTCCACAGTATCATAATCATGATTAGTCCATATTCACCTACAATATAAAAATTTTGAAAGTCCCCCAGAACACTAGAGAACATAGAATCTGGCACAGAATTTGTTTTACAGCGTAATGGATCTAACAAGTGCTATTGATTTTTTATATTAAAATGCTGAAATGTTAGTATTTTAATGTTTAACATAAAACATTTTACACAGGACAGATGATAAAAGAACATTTAATTGGTAGTTTGAGCCTTTTTCTGGAATTAAGCATCCCATCTTTTGGTAGGAGAGGGAAGAATTGAGTGAAGAAAGACCATAAGCATAAAGGGACAGTGCACAAAGGGCACAAATAGCTGAGCTCAAATGCAGACTCTTAAGGTTAAGAAAAATGAACTCCAGTCTTAATTATCATTGTGCACAGTGCAGTTTAGCTGAGTTAAATATGATGGCAAGTCTGTGCCAGTATGAGAACTACACTGGAAACATCTTGTTTCCACTACTAGTTAACCATTTCAAGCCATTTACAAAAGGCAGACACTTTCCAAACTTTTCAGTTGCACAAGTAGGAAGCTCTCAACCTTCAGTGGGGTTAACAATAAAAATAATGGTTTTACATGACCAATCAGCTACCACTACACTTCTAACAACTCAGATTACATGCTGTCTATATACTGTCCTCAATATAAACATAAATCTATCTGCTTTAGGGTTCCCAAATTTAGAACTACTGAAGTCCAATGAACCTTCTTATTGAAGTACTAAAAATTTATGTAAGTACCAGAAAAACTTAGTGTAGAACTGTTTTACCATAAAGCTTTATTGATTAAAAAAAACAAAAACCCCAAACCCTAAACATTTTCCTACCTGCTGCGGGAGTCGATGTAAGAGCAGAAGATAATGATAGGCCACCCGCTGAGGTAGAAGTAACAGGTAAAGCAAATGGTGTGGCTGAACCTGCAGGTTTGTTGAAACCTAAACTAAAGCCTGTGGTAGCTGCTGATGTGGTGGCAGGCGTGCCTAAAAGGAACCAAAAAGCAATTATCACTCTTACAATATTGAATGCTCAATTTATCTTCTCTTCTGAACTATTCCCATTTAACCATCATGAGCACCACCGCATGCAAGATCACTTGCATCAAGTAAAATAATCCCCATAGCACCTTCAGATAAATTTCAAAGGTTTACATTAATTGCACAGGCATTTTTTCTCCAGAATTCCTAGTGATCCACTGGACTTTAATCATGGACTGGAGATGGTATCTAGTGATAATCTAAAAAAAAAAAAAAAACACCAACCCAACCTGTAAAAATAAGAGCTTTCACCAAGAGCATCTAATAGAAGCAGCGAAGTACTGGTAGATGGAGCCATAAACAACACTGCCTAAAATACAGAGTAAAAATTCTCAATTGGATATGCATACTAAAATGAATGCACATATCCTTTCAATTTGTAAACAAGAAAAATATGTCAAGATGTTATTCCCTCAAACTTTGCTTTTTGACACTTTTAAAGTAAAGCAAATAAAGCTTCCACTTCCTTCTGTTTTCACAGTAAGGATATATTTTATATTCTAGAATCCATATTCCAAAGTAAGGGAGGGGTGTGCACATACATACACAAACCACAACAGCAAGCATAAGAAACACACATTTGGTATTCTCAGTAACTGCTCTGCGTCTGTTTTGGATGACAATTTCTTTCAGCTATTCAAAAGAATTAACGTTCATCTGCACAGTACTGACTGCCATGTATGATTATGCATCACACAGTCTGTTCCAGGCTAGCTGCTGCTCCTCCCTTCTTCTGCCCATTTCATCTGCTTCTTTATCCAACACCGTTTTTTCCTATTTATTCACAGCATAGCTTCCTAAGTTCTTGGACAGCAGTCTGTCTCATAGCACCACCCCCAACACATGTCATACTCAAGTTCGGGTTCTCCTCAGATCTTAGTTACTGATGTTTCAAAAGAAAAAAAAAAAAAACACAACACCACAACTACCCACATATTCCTGTATTTCCAATGACAGCTGAAAAATAGTCACTAACAATGCATCAGAGAAACAAAAGCAAAATATTCCCAAGGTCCCTTCACAGTTTAACCCTCTTTATTCTTCTAAAAGACTAAACAGACTTGTTCACACAAAGTTCATGGCAGCAAGAAATTCTGTACGAAGAATTCTTTGATAACGTATTCCACCTCCCCTC
This sequence comes from Ibidorhyncha struthersii, assembly GCA_013398815.1. NCBI lineage: Eukaryota > Metazoa > Chordata > Aves > Charadriiformes > Charadriidae > Ibidorhyncha > Ibidorhyncha struthersii. The sequence goes on along the minus strand of VZSZ01007044.1, from coordinate 518,315 downwards.
TGCTGAAGGATGAAATTTGTAAGGCGACATAAAAATGAAGTCTAACTTTTCACTACGACCACTGTCACTGTTGTACAGGAATGGAAGAACCCTTTAACAAGTAACAGTGCCCAGAACTGCGAGGCTCCACTCTGGTTTGCAGCCGTAACATTTGGGCTGCAAAGGAGACCGCAATTAGTAATGGGGAAAAAGCTCACATACGACCACTAACTTCCTACATTACAAGAAAGACCTATCTGTATTTTTTTTGCCTGTATAACTTTAAAATCCAAATTAGGTCCTTACCTAGTGTCAGTCCTGTAGCAATAGTTGTTGCTGTTCCTGCTTTAAGAATAAAAACAAACAACCAGAGTAAGAATAGTAATTGAAGACCACAGAGCAGTTATGATAGTACACAACATGAAACAAAACACTGAAATAATGCAACATGGGACAATATGTAGATTATTATACAAGTTTTTTCTGTAGTATGTTGAAAGCAAACCAACAAACATAGAAAATGGTATTTGTAAGCACCAGCAGCACAAATCAAAGCATAACCGACTTCAAAAACCACCATTTTTCTTTATAAGAATCTCCTAACAGTGAAGCTGATGTTAACACAGCAGTATAGCAAACTGTTTGAAATGTCAAATAAATGAAGGTAAACAAAAATATGGAAAGTAGTATCAAGTTTAGTTTTTTCAGCCATATGGCAGTACGTAACACTAGCATGCAAGCCAGGAGATTTACAGCATAATGAAGAGGATTATAGAGTCCAAAGTCTTTGTAAAATTCTATGTCTTGGTTTAGGGTTTCTGCCCCACAGACAATTTAAAGAGATTATTTTGAACACAGTGCTATGCCATTTCATATTTTAAAAAACATCTGATTATAAGATAAAAAGAATCATTGAAAGTTAAAAGAAAACTACCCCAATATAGCCAAACACAGTAATATAGGCTTTCAGTCTACTGTTAAATTTATCTCTAGTGGATTGGTTCTTAGAACTTCCCCTAGCTACTCATACAAGTGTACAAGAAAAAAAAACCTATTTTGTCTAACAATATTGGAACCAAAGTAAAATTCATTAAGTTATGTCTGCATGATGGCTCAAAAAAAAGCTCCAGTAAAAAAAGTTTTATTCTTTTCCACCCCAATACTCCTATAAGAATCTGTATGTTCATAGGCTAAATTAGAGACCCAAGAAAATATGAATAAATTTCTTCATGCATATTGCTGACACTAAAAAAAATGCAAACAATAAAACCAGAAGTGTTTACTACTGCAGGGCTAAAAATATCACATTACAAATATTAACAATGTTTTAAAATATTTTTCAGATCAAAATATACCTCAATCGTAAATCATCATTTTAAGCATCCCGGATGAAGAGTTAGATTTCTAGAAAACATCAGGATTCAAATTATGGAACAATTTACACATAGGCCCAGGCAGAGTTTTCTGGTAACTGCATCTGTGTTTCTGCAGCATTGATACTGCATAATTATCAATGAATGACCTTTTAAACTGTTCAATGAAGCGTTTTTACAAAACTACACAAGTAATATTCTGAGCTACAGAACTACTGTAAAAAAAGCAAGCACACTATGACAACCCAGTTTTTGTGTACAGATGATCTATTTTCTTCACTGTTGATCCAAATTTTTGCTGTAAAAGAATTTTTTCTACCTGTACTGGTGCCTCCTAGTGTAAAGCCAGTGGTTGGTTTTGATCCAAAAAGTCCACTCCCAAAGCCCACTGAAGGAGCTGACGTAGTTGCTGTAGCAGTGGAAGAGCCCAGAGTTCCAAAACTAAGTCCTCCTGTTGAGCTATTACAAAATAAGACTATTAGCAGTAATTATTTTTTTTTTTCAAAATACTTCCCCCCCCTTACTTCAGTTTCTTTCCCATGCCATCATTCATTTTCCCAAAACACACACAACACAGCTGAACAAGACAGAGTCCAAGCTCCCTACAACCAAAGAGAAAGAGGAAGCCTATCTCCCTCTTTCCTTCTACAGCTCCATAATTCCCATTGCTTCCCTGAAGTCGACTCCAGCATTTGTTCAACTTCTTGTTGAGCTGATACATCTTGCTAGACCAGTGGGAAATTTCAACTTTTCTGTTAGATCATCCCATTAGTTCTGTCGAATTATTTTCCCTGAACTACTGAAAATGGAGACCAAATGCTAGAGGCAGCACAAAGATGACAACAAACCTGCAAGGACATCTTTGCAAAGCAGGCTGCAAGTCCAGTTAGATACCTCTGACCAGAAACCTCAACCAATGTTAGTTTGTTTCATTCTAAAGTGATAAGCACAGACACACAACCATTCACATCAACAGCACAACTTTGCTGTATCTTACTACCAAAACACATCGATGCATGAATTCATTTTCTAACCAAAATGCTACCCTTCCCCACAGGTGCAAACCACAGAGGACCTACACCTACCACACTTTCTTTTCTGACTGTATACTTGTCAGAAAGTAACAGAAATAAACTTTTAGAGCTATTTTCACAGATGAAGGGGAAGAGAGAGGAAGGAGAAAAATCAGAGATCAGTCACCACCAGGAAAATTAAGACTTTTTTTATTTATTTGGGGCAACTACACATTTTAGAAATTTCATGGCAAATACAGAGTAAGCTTTACATTTAGCAGAGAATGTATTAAGTTATTGTACAAAACATGAGGGAATACAATAATCATGATTCACCAATGAAATGATAGGTACTAGCAGCCAGATGAGTCTACCATTTTAAAGATTTCGTTCTTAAACTGACAAAGTATCAGGTCAATAATTCATTTGTAGTAACTTCCCGCTTCCATTTGCAAGCCTTTTTAGAAACTAGATAGGTTTTCTTTAGCTTAGACAATATTTTGTATATGTACAACAGTAGCACTGAAATGAGATGCAATTTAGACTCAAGGGTAACAACTGTCAAACATTCTATGTTTCAGGTGTTCGGTGTCCTCTCATTGTTCTCTCATCTCCTCTCTCTTTTTGTATGAAAGCACCTCCTAGGCATAACAAATTAAACACAAGAGTAAATTCTTATAAAAAAAAAAGAGAAAAGGCTATAATTAGCTGCTAACACTGTAAGTTTTCAAAATATCTACAAAACCAATTGGGGCAAGTGCAGCCAAAGTTGACTGCAAGTTCAAAATCTAGGTTTGAGTTATTCTTAAAGAAGTCATTCAGGAAGCAGAGCAGCAGCCAAAGCATTTCAGCTCACTTTATTCCCAAAATTTCAATATACCAAACTACAGCACCATGACCTAACTGCTTGTAAACTTAAAGCTACAACATGGTACTTCCCTCATTAGTCAAGAGTTTATGTTTCTCATCCTTTTCCAGTATAAAGATGATTCTTCTGTGAAAATTTTTCGTGTTTCAACATTCCAGTAGAAGAAAGCTAAGGTACAAAATATGCAATTCAGCACTATAGGACAAAAACCCCAAAATAAAACGAAGTGCCATCTTGTTTGTTTGAGATAGAAAGAAACCAAAATGTAGAAATAAAGCAGTGGCAACGTTCTCACCAGCAGGAGAAAGCTTGTGCCAGAAGGACTGTCTACTCCCCACAGATGGAAGGAAGGGGAGCTCAGGTCACTGAAGTCAGATCTTAACTCTAATTTTAGAACTAGAACAAAGCGTTGCTGAAGTGTACTACAGAGAACATTGATTAACAAAAAGAGCCTAAGTACCCAAACGGCTATTGGTGCAATGCAGGAATTAGGTAGGCTGGCATATCACATATGGGCCACCAGAATATCATCTTTGACTGGTCACACTGATGGATAACACTTGTGATTGGACTACACAATAAAGCCCCTTTTCTCCCAACACCTGGCAATACTGTCTTAGACCCAGCTCAGAACAACAGCTTCTTATAGTCTCAAACTTGTTCCCAAGCAAACTATCCCACAGGAATGCTCAAGATTCTTTCATCAATCATCCAGCAGTATAAAGGCCTCTTCCTCTGTGATATTCCTTGACCAATAGCCCTGAAGACTCGTCCTGCTTGTAAGAATAAACACATGAATAAAAATGCAGAATACCATAGCTATTAATTAGAACCCATTAAGCTTCTACTTAATATTTTTAACAGATTAAAAAGCCCCCTAGAACAGCAAAAAAAGACCAAACAAAAATATTTAAGTTCAATAGGCAGTTTCTAACAATTGCAGATCAACAAAAGTTTCCCTTGTTTCAGGCAGTACATCTAGAACAATGTTTTTGAATAAATGAGCATTATTTTAACTTGCTCATCTTAATCACAGGAAACCTGCATTAAACAGACATGAAGCAAAAGAAACTTAAGCTCTTTATAAACTCCCTATAAGCTTCACTGTGGGGGGAAAAAAAAAACCCAAACCAAAACCAAGAAAACCCAAACCCATGCACAGGTAACACAAGAATGTCATCAATCTGTCATAACTACACAATTAAGAGTACTAGAAGAGACTCAGAAAACTTGTTCTCTCTCATATGGGCTTCCAAAAAGCAATACTGCCATTTAATCCAGAGATACTTTCATATTCACGTGTTCTATTCCCTTCCCCTCACACTGCTAATTCCTGACAATTCTGACAGACAAGTATTCAGTTGTGTCAGATAAGTATTTTCAAACACATCTGCTTCAGGGTAAGTCCCCTTCAGTAGCTCACCCTGCCCATTTAGTTCACATTACACTGATCAATTTTGCTTGAGCAGATTTGGGAAAAACTCTTGACACAAAGCTCCACTACAACAGCCCTAATCTTCAACAGAGTTATAACAGAAAGCAGGTCAGAAAAAAATAATCTCTGCTAGTACATTTGTGTGCAAAGAAAGGGAAAAAAAAACAGCAACAACAAAGGCTTACCTATTATTCTGAGAAACCTAAATACTAATAATGCCTTTAGTACAGAGCCTGCTGTATGTCACATGCACATCAAAGCATGGCAAAGTTCTACTTTTACTCCAAGACACTATACACCAAATGCAAGGTTATCTGTGTTGGAAAGGGTAAGGCTGCACCCACCTTCAGGGAAAAAAAAAGAAAAGGATTTTCACGTTTGAACATTGAACATTTGGGGTTTGGCATCAACAAGCTCCACGCCGCACACACAAGCTCAGGCTGACTGCTGAAACCTAGGTACGCATATGATTCACATTCTGCATTCAGAACGTTAGAGAGAACCGTGAAGGGAGACGGCCTGCTCCGACAAAGCCAAAATAAAGCAGAATTAGAAGAGTACCTCCCTTTGTTATTAGCTGCTGAACAGATTGCTCCCTACGTCTGTATTTACGAAGCCGGCCGTGAGGCAGACGGGGCAGGAAGGGCACCCCCACCCCTGCGCGCCGAGGCAGACCCGGCGAAGCCGCTTCATCCGCGCACCAAGGGCCCTTTGGGCCAAGAGTGCCGGACCTCCGGGCTCCTCCGGGGGCAGCAGCAGAGGCGCCGAGACACGCAGCACGGGGCCTGCGCCCCCCCGCCCTCACACACGCGTGTGCGGCCCGGGCCCAGGCCAGGCCCGCGGAGGGCCGGCGGCCTCGGTGGCGGGCCGGGCCGCGGGAGTCAGGGGGCTGGGGCCTGCGGGCAGGGCCGAGCCAAGCGGGGTGGCGGCGTTACCTCGGCGTGGCGACTCCAAAGGAAAAGCCCCCGC
>VZSZ01007044.1:451008-509533 GCA_013398815.1 Ibidorhyncha struthersii | reverse complement strand
TGCCGTCGGGTGGGGCGCCCCTTCGGGAGCCGGGGGGGTGGTTGGCAGGGTAGTGGCGGCGTTGCCGGTAACTGTGGGGTGGGGAGGGCCTGTTCGGCCCGGCGTGTCCCGGTCCCGCCGCTGTCAGCTGTGGGTGAGGGCGTTGTTGTCCTTCTCCTCCTTCCATTTTGTAGCCGGTGCCTTCCCCTGAGGGGCTGTGGGAGCGGTCCGTGCCGCTGGGGGTGTCCCCAGGCCCCGGTGGGGGCCACCGGCAGCGGGGGTGCCTGGCACCGGTGCTTCCCCCCGCGCCTAGTTTATTAATCTGGTTTTATTCTAGAATGAATATGTAATAAGGGCATATGCCATTTTTTTTTCCTGTTTTTTTTTTTTTTTGTAAGTATTTTTTACGTAAGTGGTTGTTTTGTGTTGTGTTTTTTTTTTTTAAGTCACAGCATTCATAGGATTAATTTTCTAACAGTATGTTTCTTTTCTTGCTCATCAGTCCTGGCTGCAAGGGCTGCTAAAAAGGCTGTCCCTCTCTGTTGGGTCCTGGAAGCTGTCAAGGTTCTCTAACCTGGCAGTCTGAGCTTAAATTAGATTTACAGATTCGTGGAGAAAAGGAGTGGTCGTATTTCAGCTCCAGATAGTAGATTTATAACCAATAATTATATAAAGGATCAGGTTTTAAATTTTTGTGTGTAAGAGCTTATATAAATTTTATTTAAAATGTGTATAGCTGGTTTTATATTTTATATATAGTGGTATGTGTATATATGAAACAGGAGGAAGGTCTCTGATGAAGCTACTGTTAGTGATGCTTCAGTTTTACTCGGACTATTCTTGCACCAAACTGGCAGATTGGAGATAAGGTTTCTTTGTCAACCTATTTACTTATAAACTGAAATTCCTTGTTTGGGAACTTAATATTGTGTTGTTACAGTCACTAGCTAATTTCAAAATAAAAACTAGACTAAACAGAAGTCTCTTGATGATCTGAGTAGCTGTTTAAGTTTTAAACCTGAAATTAAGACTAGAAAGGCTACAGGTCACTGTCCTTTTTGCATCTGCAAGTGATTGTATTTCTGCACGTTTTTGGGCCCCTGCTAGGGAGAAAATACTTCATGTAGCAATATAACTGAAGAGAGAAACAAGCTCTGAACAGAACTTATATAAGACTTACTACTTGAAGCAATTACTTTATAATTCATACAAAAAACTTATCAGTTCTAGAAGTATCAATTTCATGGCTAGAAATAGCATGAGGTTTTGGTTATAATTGTGATGCTTGCTTAGCTTTTTGTGATCTATTGGTTTATTGAATATTCAGGTGGATTAAAATGCATATATGCTGTATGTTTATGAGTATTACAGTTATAAGAAGCAAGAAAAATAAAGTACAGCCTGCACTGTGGGCCTTTAAAAGTTCAGTGCATGTGTAGGTTCAAGATGGATCTCATTCAAATTGTTCTGAGACACTTCTACTTTTTAATCTGACAGCGCTTCACAGTTCTTTTTCAATTTGTTTTATTAAAGTAATAGTAAAATAAGCTTCAAATAACAGTGCAGTCTTGCACAACTAAGTGCTGTGCAGGGAAGCTGTCATCCCTGGGGCAAGGTGATGAAGTAGGTTTTATTCCTCCTCAAACTTCAGTTTGCTGGAAATGTTGAAGTTAAAATTCTTAGAATTGTCAGCACGGCTACTGGAAATAAAGTTTAGCTTTTTGTGAAATTAAACTGTCCAACAGATTTATGTTGAATAAAGAAGTGAGGTCAACTTAAATCACTTCTGTCTGAGAATACATACTTAAATAGCAACAAATGATGAAAACCAGTTCACAGTATGTCATCAGTGGTGGGGAATTTACAAATAAGGATATTGTGATTTTGCAATGAAGCTTTAGAACTAAAGTGTCTTTAAAAATATTTTAAAGCAAAACGTAGTAGAAAAGACTGGAATTTCTTCAGCTAAGTCTGTTTGTATATTTGAAGTCAAATCTGTTTTAGTGAAAATACTGATGGGTTTTCTACTGGAGATGGATAGTTTTAGTTAGCATCCTGTTTATGTTTGCGAGCCTGAGACAAATGGTGAAGGGAAAACTCATTTAAATTTCAGTGAACGTCATACAAAGCTGTAATAAAATAATTTTGGAATGATATACAGTAATTTGTTTTTTGTCTTGGTTAATTGTTCTAATTTAATCCTTCAGCTTTTTTAATGCAAGACTTAAGAAGCATAGTTTCAGCCTTCCTTTCTGTTCCAACTTGTCTCCTATATTGAAATATGTGTTTTTTTTGCCTTTAATCTGTAACTCCTAATCCTTATAAATTGTATGGTGACTCTTTCACTCTAAATACTCTATATTATTGAGGTAGGTGTTCAAATTCTTACTGGTTTAAAAACTCAGTAATTTTTTAGTGCTACCTACTGTCAGAATATCACTTCTGCCTACTTAAATGAGCTCTGTTTACAGATGTGCTAAACCTTAGTAACAGTCTTCAACCTCTCAATCTTGTGAACCTGTTCTCTTCAAAACTTGACAACTGACTTGTTTTTCCACAACTAAGGATTCACCAAACTTTATGATTAGACGCTTTTTTTTTTTTTTTTTGCTTTTTGTCTAGCTGAGTCCCCATTAAAGCTGGCTTGGATCAAGTTTAAATGAACATGTCATCTATGCAGGCTGAATCTAAATTGCATTTCAGTTATCCTTAAGAAAAGTGTATCTGGAACTTAGCTTTCAGAATTCTTGAAGACCTTACATATGTAAGAGGAAGCTGGAGCACTAACACCTCTCCTCATCTAACATAGAAATACAGCTTTGAGAATAGCTGCCTTCTAACATGGAGGAGAATGGAGTTTCACATGACAGGGTTTTGTGGGTTGTGTTACTGGAGCAGTTTTTCTGTGCACTTCTCAGTTTGCTGGCGAGGTGTCGTGCCAGGTACTTGAGCAGTTACTGCTGTAGAACCGCCCAAAATGAATTCTGTGTTTTGGCTGTGCTTATTGATTTATGCTACTCTGTATCTGAGCACTGATACCTTGCTGGTTACAATGTAACATATTTTGACTTACTGATGCATGTAGCTTCCAATTTTTTTGCTTTCTAAACTGAAGTTGAGAATAGCATAGTAGCACTGGCTTTCTGTAGATATTTGTATTTCCTACATTCTGTTTTGTATGCATTAGGTTGCTTTTCTAACTTTCAAAAACAAAATTAGGCCTTGCTAGATTATAAGAAATACCTGAACTGAAAAGACTTTTTTAGTGTTCTATATGTGAATTCATATGTACAAACTTATTTATCTACTAAAAGTAAAGTGGCTCAACATCAGCACAGTAGATATGGGTTCTCCTAGTCACCTCATCTGGGTGCTGGTCTTGCTGGTGTGGAAGCTTCTGGAGTTCTGCCATGTATTTAATGGCAGTAGCAGCAAGCGTCAAGCATAGGAGCTTTAACTTGGCATTAATGAGACAGTGCTGCCAAGAAATAGAGGAATGCACGGAGATAAGCCATTTGCCACACTCCTTTCTTGTTGTTGCACACAAAGAATCATGTAATGTTTGCTTCAAATAAAGCAAACTGTAGAGCCTGTGAAGTTACGAGTAGCCGATAAAATGCAAGCTATCTAGAAATCGCTTTTCTTTTGAAATGTTTTCTATAGGATTTAGATAACAATGTTGATAGAATAATGGGAGGAGAAATTTGCCCTTGCTAGGCTCAAGCTTGAAATGTCTGCTTCAATTGACAGCACAGTGCTTGAATTTCTAGGATATTGTTATAACTATTAGTATAATGTTTGCATTTAGTTAGAATCTATTTTGACTATGAGGCAAGGTTATGATGATCTAGATTTTTTTAGAGTAGGGATGACATAAAAGAGAGTAGATACCTAAAACAGAAGGCAGGAGGCCATAATCTTTAAGGTTTTGAGTCTGCAGACAGCCAACAAAGCATGTTGCTGAGATCAGCTGTTAATTCACTGCTGGCATCTTGATAACAGGAAACTGTTAGTGTGTTTGCTCTACTTTGGGGAAGCAGTGTAAAAGCTTAGTAATTAATCATTCTTAATATATTTTTTTTTTTAAGAAAACCTTGGTATCCTGGCCTCTTTTACTAGTAAATAACCATAGTAGTTTTGTGTATGGAGTAAGTATTCTGATGAGCCTAGCACTGTGCCTTCATTATGCACTCTTGTATTGAAACAGGATATTTTAACTAGTCAGTCTTCTCAAAGCTTATGTGACCACTATTGTGTTCTTAATAGTTTGGCCTGAATAGCCTTGTGTGTGCTGTGTTATGCTGCTTACCGTTTGCAAAATTGTTGCACAAACTGACAGAGCTTTTGCAAAGTTAGGATTTTGCTTTCTGCAAAAGGCAAAAATTAAGTTTTGCTCCCCCTACCCTCTTTTCTTACAGGTAGAGCAAGTGAAATTACTAGATAGGTTCAGCACGAGCAATAAGTCACTGACGGGAACTCTCTACCTTACAGCAACTCATCTGTTATTCATAGATTCAAGCCAGAGAGAGACATGGGTAAGGATAATGAACGCTTGCAGCTCTGAAGCATAGGCTCTCCAAGATGCATTTGTCCTTCCTGATCAAAGGTTGAATTTGTTTTCTAAAATGTTCATCAAAGGTGTAAGTTGTTCCCCATGCTCTTCTTGTTCATGGTATAATGATAAATTAATGATTTTCAGATTGTACTCTTGCATTACGCTGCTGCAGTTGAAATCAGGTAGTGTTGTTAATGTTCACATCTCTTCAAGCTGCTCTAATTTCTTCTCTAGCCTTCACTTGTATTCCTGAGAAAATGCGTGGTGGTTTTCTTTAAACAACTGACTTGCACTGCAATTTGGAGGCAGGAGTGGGAGACTGCTAGGTAGTTTAAGCATCAGGTTTAAAATTTCTGCGTTAACTTACCTTGTATTTAGATCCTGCCTGGGTTAAATGAGACAGCAAAATCCAGAGATCTAGGCCTTGAAATATCGAAGATCCCATGCCCTTTTTTAGAGTGGTAAGCAGCCGTTTCTTCTCAAGTGTTCACTTCCAGAATAAAAGAATTCAGAAGGGGCTGCAACTTCTTGGTAACCACTACTAATGTTGTACAGTAGTTCCCATTATTTTTTTTCTGCTCAGTGCCTTGGTGGCACACATGTGGACATCAAGTTCTGGCTTCCACTGTAGCCCAGCTGCCTGACTGAGTTCAGTGCCTTAAGTCTGTCATCCTCCAGGATGAAATCTCATTTCCCAGCACGTGGTTAATTATTATTTTTTTTTCTGTAGGTGTATTACCTGCAGGTGTATTTTTCTGGATTAATCCTGTATCCTGGTTATCTGACTAGATGCCTCATGGTGCTTTCAGGAAAAGTTTTTGTTCTTGGGTACAATATATCATTTTGTACAAACCAAACTGTTATCCTCTCATACCAAATGGGTTATTGGTGATTCAGAAGCATTACTTGCATCTCCCTCTGCACTACATTAAAAGGTTTCATTTTGGGGAAATTGAACATATAATCAGAGTATTGCATTTCTGTGATGATAATGCAAGTATCAAGTATAATTATGATAATGTCTCAAAGATACAGTCTCTTTGTAAATGTGTATTTGGCAGCATAGCTTTCAGGTGCCTGTCTAATTCTGATCAATATTTAAGAGGAGATGATAGCTTCAGTGAGGTAATTGAACTGCTATCAAGAGCATCTTGTTCAGCTGAAGTAATGTATCTGTGGCTTTCTTCCCATGGTTGAACAGATGTTACTTTCCCGTGTATTTTCTTAAATTCTATGTAGATCTGCTACACAGGTATCTATGGAGGGCTTTTGTGTATCCATTACTGTGTCAGTCATCTGTTAAAGTGGTTGAAAGGCATTTAGCTGAGAGGTTTTCATGTCTACATAGTGCAATAGGTAATACAGGAGATGTGTTATTCCCTGTTCATTCTATAGATTTTGAATACTGGAATTCTAAAATTGTCAGCGTCTTCTGTATCTTTTATATGTTGAGTTGCTTTCCCTGATTGGCTTTAATTTGCCTGAAAATTCTGAAGTATACTCCTGTAGATACCGGGGGGGNAGCAGATAGCCTATTTCAAACTTGCCTAATTAGATGTAAGCGTGTCAGCTAGCAAAGTTACAGAAGAGGACTGAACAACCCCAGTGGGATTTTACTACTTGATTTTATTTTCTTTTGCATTTAGAAGGGTAGGTATTTACTGCCCCTTACAAACACTAGGTAACACCTCAATATGAGGGAAGAGAATAATTAATTTTTGACAAATTATGGTATCCTGACCAAAATGCCAGTCTTGGATTTCTTCTTCTAAATTTATTTATTTTTATAACTGAGTGATTGACAAAATTAGTCAAAATTCATAGTCAACATTGCTTAATATTTGGTTTTGTAAATAGTACGCTCTTCTCATTTTTCATCAGTCTGCTTATGCTGTGAGTTCTTGTATGCCACAGATACTACATCATCACATTGCTGCAGTGGAAAAACTACCCTTGACTACTTCTGGCTGCCCCCTTGTCATCCAGTGCAAGAACTTCAGGATAGTTCACTTCGTTGTTCCCAGAGAGAGAGATTGTCACGACATTTATAACTCTCTGCTTCAGCTGTCAAGAACAGGTAATACTTCTAACTGTAAAAGAATTTGCAGTGTATGCCTGGATAGCAAGTTGGGGGTGGGGGGTGGAGGGGAAATCTATGGCTGCTTTTTTTTTTTTTTAAAAAAAAAAGTGCTTTATGTAAAAAGTCTCTTAAATGGATTTGGTGTGCAAAAGGATTTTAATGATTAAGTATTAATCTACATATAAATTCAGAAAGTTTGTTGTCTGGCTCTCGCAGGTCACTGATGTTTACTAGTAGAATGCGAGATTCCTGTATTTTTTGCATTTCTAATGTTATCCCTGAAATTGTGAATATAAATGTGTATAGTCTTTCTTTATTGGTGTGTTCCATAGCTAAAATGCTAGTAAGCAAATACTAACTTGTTACTGATTTTGTGCAGTTTCAAAAGTAAAGCTGAAGTTTTGATGCTAAAATAGCCCTACCAATTCAGCTTTTAGAGTTCTGTCACCTAGTATAGTCTTTTGCTTTTTCTGCTTTGTGTTTAAAATAATGTAAAATGTTGTCATCTTTGATATGTGAATAGTGTACTAGAAAAATCATAAAATATTTTGAAAGCTTTCTTTGCTTAAAGGAAAGTTTAAAACACTGCTTTTAAAGGTCAGTAGATGTAAATTTCTGTTCTTACCTCCAAAAATTTTTTTGTTCTTTTAGCTCTTGTGAAGTCTTCTAATAATTCTGCTTTTTGTCTTATTTAATTTTGTCAGTCTTCATTTTGTGACTTCTGCTTTGCTGTTCTGGCTTCAGAAATGTCTTGGCTGAAATAGGTCAAGTGCACTTGAGAAAGCTCTCATAACCTAACTTTAAATAAATAATTTTAAAAAATTATAAAAAGTTTAAATATCTGTAATTATGTCAGCTAACAGTAAGATAGTTGCAGAATAAATATTTCAGGAGTGTCAAGTATCTATTTAGTCTTGTTTCTGAGAATCTTGAAGCCTGAAGCTTTCTCTGGAACCAGGGCAATTTCAAGACTTGTCAACTGTGCTACCTTTCTCCACTCAGATATTCTTGGGGACAACACATTACACAGTGTTATTCTTTACCTTTTAGCAAATTATGAGGAACTGTATGCCTTCTCCTATAACCCAAAACAAAATGAATCTGAGCAAGTCAAAGGTTGGCAGCTTATTGATCTAGCAGAAGAGTATAAGAGAATGGGAGTGCCAAATGCTAACTGGCAGTTATCTGATGCTAATCGTGATTATAAGGTAAGTGTTGTAATGGAAACATGTTTTGCTCTGCATCTGTTTGTGCCTTATCCTCTGACTCCAATCCTATAGAAAACAGTCTAATACTATGAAATTGCTTGCAGGATAAGCAAAAACTTGCAGGTGAGAGAATTAACCCCTTAATCAGTGTGCAATATCACAACTCTCTAACTGAAGTTTTTTCCAAGGCCTCATTGAGAGAGTATGTGTGCATGGATGCATGTGTTCTTTGGGATTGTTTCTGGAGTATACTTACCTGTTTGAAGCACAGCCCCAGCAATTCTGGTGCTCTGCAGCTTTGTTATTTCTCTTAACTCACAAGGATTCTACTTCAGTATTTGCAGTGTTGGCTGTGGGAGGCAATGGCGGTGGTGGTGTGTCTGATTCCCAGATTAGATTTCATCTTACTTTGTAGTCTTCCAGTACAAAAAAATGAGGGGAATAATTTCAGTATTTTATCTGAAACATGCTCTTAGCATTTCTACTGTAGAGTTGTGTTCTTAAGAGGTGAATGCTAGTATAGCAGTGCTTGGTTGTATAATTTGGATCCCAATTTGTACTTTTTTATCCATGACTTGCCTCTTCTTCTGAGCTATTTATGTGTATATAGAGAAACATGTTAGCATTTATCCTTTCTCTTATTTCACATAAGATAACTCAAATGAGATGCAATAAAACTAGTATAGGCTTTTTGCCTTGTACACAAAAAGAATTTTATGTATTTGTCTTTCAGATTTGTGAAACCTATCCTAGAGAACTTTATGTTCCCAGAACTGCAAGCAAGCCCATAATTGTTGGTAGCTCCAAGTTCAGAAGCAAAGGAAGATTCCCAGTGTTGTCGTATTACCATAAGAATAAAGAGGTATAGTGTGTCTTCTCTTAATGCAAATGTACTGAAAATTATTTCTGAACACTTGGCAGTAGTTTGGGGTAGGTAAAGAGAAACTGACCTCAAGATAACTGAAGACAGCTTTTTTTTTGTCAAATGATCTGTCTTCCGTGATATATCAAGAATAAAATGTGTTAGGTCAAAATGGAAGTTAAACCCCCCCAAATAAAATGCCAAAAGAGGAGAACTGGTTCTTTAAGGAGGAATTTGCAAGGTAAAAAAACTAGAGGATGAAAAAACTATTTTGCAGGCTTCAATAGAGAGTGGTGTGAAGCAGCATCTGCCTGTCTTGGCTAGGGAGTATCTTTGAAGGGAGAGAAGGATTGTCATCTTGCTGAGTTAAAGAATTTATGAAGGATGAGTGTTAAGCTACTAGATGCATTTGAAGGTAACTACTGTTTGGAAGATGCACCTGATACCTTCTGATATAGAATGTATCATTGAAAATTACATGATGAAAACTACTTGCAGTAGTAAAACCAAGCATTACTCTCTTGGTATGAAGTGAGTTACTTGCTTTCCTAATGTGTATTTCTACCACCCTATTCTTTCTTGGAATTTTTAAACTTGGTGGAAGTCCGTTATGTAAACTGGTACCTTGCCTATGTAGATGAGCCTGAAGAAAGGTTTTGATAAATCTTTAGATTTAAGTTGTAGGTACTGTGTTTGAAGGTCTACAAGTGATATGCTTAAAGTTGGAACACCTAAACTTTTACCTGCCAAATGGAGCAACTTGTTTCAGTGCCTTTTTAGAATTATGCAAAGCATTCCAACTACAAGTATTAAACCAATGCTAATTTGTTCTTTGTTTTCTGTGGTAGGCTGCAATTTGCAGATGCAGTCAACCTCTCTCAGGTTTCAGTGCCAGGTGCCTGGAAGATGAACACATGTTGCAAGCCATCAGTAAAGCAAATCCTTCAAATCGCTACATGTATGTCATGGACACCAGGCCAAAGGTATGTACTTCAGGTTCTACAGACTAGCCTCTCTTCCTGAACATTAAAGTACAGGGATACAGTGTAATTATGAAAAAATTTATGACTGCATTGTGGGCAAAAATGTTCTGTAAAGGTAAGGTTTGGCCTTTCTGTTCAGGTGTTTAATTACTTGCTTTCTTAAAGAAGCTGCACCCCTCTCAGGACTCAGCTAGAATTCACTGAATATGCTAGTGAACTTTTGGGGAGGTACATTTAAAAATACACTTAAAACATAATTAAGACATGAACAGTTGAGTGGGATCCAAGTAATTGTAACTGTTTGAAATTTAAATTCATGAAATGGTGAGCTGTGTTGGGGTTTCTTTTAGATGGGAGAGAGTACTGTATTCTGTGTAAATGTTTTGTGAAAACTGCAATTGTTCTCTGTCTTAGCCAGAAAGAAGTAGGGGAAATTCTGTTGTAGCATTCTGAGGTCATACTTCATCACTGTCTAATTAAATTGAATTATGTTGGGTTTTTGACCTGTATTGGAATGTGCATTTAAATTGGTATTCATTTCACTCAAATCTCTGAACACAGGAGCTGGAAAACAAGGATGTAAAGTAAAAATCTTACACTGCAGGATCTGCACTGATTTTGAGCAGGATTTAGCAGTAGGTCGGGCTGACAGACTGAAACTGAGCCAACTGTGGTTTTCTTATAGTTGTAATTTTTATAGCTGCAGCAACTTAATAGCTTCTTAACCCCCAAATTCACATTTTCAGTATGTCTAGAAAGCAGGTATATAGTTAAGTCTGGGTCCTACTCTTTCCTCTCAGGTTAATTGTTTTGTAGTGTCTTTGCTCAGAAATGTTTGGAAATAAGTAAAGGCTTGTTGGTGGGAATATAGAGGAGAGAATAGGAAATCATTAAATGCATTATTCAGATATGTCAGCTCTAAATATAGACTGCCTGCTACTTTTTATACACCATGCCTGTCTTACACTTGAAAGCTTTCAAGTTGATTTGCTACAAACTGTTAATTCATTAGAATCTGTTTATAGTATATTCTCTTGTGTGGTGTTTTTTTTTCCTAGTGTATTTCATTGAAAATGCATTACTTCCACTTCTTAATTTGACATTTTTTATTTCAAGTACTGGTTTTCAGTGTTTTTATTTTGCTCTTTTAAGCTTAATGCAATGGCAAACAGAGCTGCTGGGAAGGGCTATGAGAACGAAGACAACTACTCTAACATTAGGTTCCAGTTTGTTGGCATTGAAAATATTCATGTAATGAGATCCAGCTTGCAAAAACTTCTGGAAGGTATGTTCTAACTGTAATAGAATAGTGTATATGAAAATAAGATTAATATTTTTCTGAAGTCTTCAATAATAACTTACACAAACTGTATTGATATTTCTATATTTTATCCTAGCTCTGTGTTTAGTACCAGTTTGTTGTGGTCTGTGATAATGAGTTACCTTAAACCTTTACCTTTGAACTGTAAACCAAATTAATGGAGTTATTTTGAAGAAAGCTAACTGAGTGGCACATACATCTTGGGTGAACTTGATTAGTGTGTCAGTGGCTTGTGGGAAAGACTTCTGTGTTTTCCAAGTATACATGCATGTATACATACGTGTGTAATATAAATACACAAAATAGTGTGTGTCTGTACATATGTTTTCACACATAGAATACTGATTCTTCAAAGAACACTTAATTCCACAGAATTCACAGTAAGCATATTGTCTGTACAAAACTGAAACTCTTTGGCTTGGTGAGCCACTTCTCTGCTTGTAGGTGCATCTTAGTGTTTGTAGAGAGGGGGGGCAAGGAAGAAGTGAACCGCTTCACCATATCACTGCCTGCCACCTGGTGGTGAAAATCATAGAATCGTCTAGGTTGGAAGGGACCTTTAAGAACGAGTCCAACCATCAACCTAACACTGCCAAGTCCACCACTAAACCATGTCCCTAAGCACCACATCCACACGCTTTTTAAATACCTCCAGGGATGGTAATTCCACCGCTTCCCTGGACAGCCTGTTCCAATATTTGATGATCCTTTCTGTGAATAAATTTTTCCTAATACCCAATCTAAACCTCCCCTGGTGGAACTTGAGGCCATTTCCTCTTGTACTATTGCTTGTTAGTTGGGAGAAGAGATTGACCCCCACCTCTCTACAACCTCCTTTCAGGTAGCTGTAGAGAGTGATAAGGTCTCTTCCCCTCAGCCTCCTTTTCTCCAGGCTAAACAACCCCAGTTCCCTCAGCTGCTCATCATAAGAGTTGTGTTCTAGACCCCTCACCATTTTCATTGCCCTTCTCTGGACACTCCAGAACCTCAATGTTTTGTTTAGGTAAACAGCTGCAAACAAATTTAAGATACTTTTATGGAGTATTAATACTGAGATTAGAGTACAGTGGCAGAAGTGAGGCTTTCCCACGTGACAAACAATATATATATAAAGTGCTTGCCTTCTCGAATTATGCAAATATTTCCAGTCATGGAGTACGCTTACACTTGTATGGAAGCCTACTTTGATGAAGACATTCTGGTTACATTGGTCAAGAAATCTTACAGACTAGCGGTGTAGGCTTATTTCACTTTCATTGAGCCTGTACCTGCTGCTAACCTATCCTTCAGGCACTCTGTATGGAATACTACTGAGCTTTGCTAATATGTATTTCTGTAGTTATTCCTGCACATACTTTATTGAAGGGGAAGATGAGAAGTGTAAGCCTGAACTTCAGTTTTAAGTCTGGCATAATCCCTCTTTCTTTTGTTAATATCTTCAGTTCCAGAAAACTAGCTAATAAAAAAAAAAAAGAAAAAATAATCAAGATTTAAGGGGCCTGCTCCTGTATAAACATGCCTGATGCAGAAGTGTGTGCATCACAGTTAAACTTCAGACTTCATGTTCCTTCCATTTGACTTAGCATCATGCCCACAGTAGTTACCAAATATCTTTCTGAAGCTTTCGTTAAGGATGAACTACGTTTTAGTTTTTCCTTGTGTGGCGGGTTGGTTTATTTAAACTTGCTTGAAACAAAATAGTGAGTAATTTATCTAGTTGTTCTCTAGATCAGGTTTTGGGGTAAATGAACACAGTTGTTCTTCCTCTGTTCAGTCTGTGTAATTCAGTAGAGTTTTGCTGAATGCCAGTCTAGAATTAGAAGTATCTCTAGGGGTAGGAAGGACCCCTAAAATTTAGGGAGGTATGCAATAACTTACTCTTCAGACCCCTGTAGAAATGTGCCATCAGTGGGGTGATCAGGAAGGAAATGCTATGAAAAGCTCAAAGCTTAAAATGAGGGAAATGGTGTTTTAACTTCTGTGTACCAGCTTCCTCTGGATGTGCTGAACTAAATGTTCTCAAATCAGGAATGTGATACCAATGACCCTATTCTTTCAAGAGTTATTGTAACTAGGACTGTCCTCAGTTTTATTTATAACAAACAACTGTTATTCATTCTTCAGTGTATATCCTCCTCCTAGGCTCTTTGTCTATCTTTCTGATTTCCTTCAGAATCTAACAATTCCATTTGAGAGCATAATGTAAGACATAATCCTTCCCAACATCCTTTTGTAACAGCACTACACCATGGACTGTGCTAGGGGGATTTACAGTCTATTCTTCATCTTGGATTCAGCTGTCTTTTAAATGTCTCGCATGCAGTGGAACAAAACTTTCCTGAAATAGTTTTCTTCTGTGTGGCTGTGACTCTGCTCCCCTGATGGGCAGCCTGCCCATCTATACAACACTGATGGAAGAATCTTCACGTAAACTAAATTTGTGGCTGTGGTATTACATATAAAGTGCAATTTTCATATAGTCGAAACCACAGTATTACATGTCAGAAGAGACTGATAAGCAAAAAGGTTTTGCGTATGTCAAGAAACGGCATTTCTGCAGGAAATATTTGAGAAGGCTCAATAATAGCTGCTGTGGTCTGCTGCATTTACTTTGATGGAAGTGTGTTAACTACAGGGTTTCTTGTGGGTTCTGTGGAGTGTGTGTAGCGGGAATGGTTTTGTTTGGTTTTGTTTGTTTAGCTGTTAAAACAAACCTCTTCCCCCAGCACACTGTGCTTCAGTTTGCAGGTTCTAGTCACCTCTTGAACTGCTGCCTGAGGCATTGCTAGTAGTGATTGCTAGTGCATTTATGATGGGATCCTTATAGGCAAAATTTATCTCGAATGATAGTTATTGTGAAGTAGCTAAACATCTTAGTGGTACCATAAATCATCTTTCACCTTCTTAGGGACCATCAGGGACTGGAATTTTTTTTTTTTGGCATATAAGTGTCAACGTAATTTCTTTATTTCATCACTATATAGTATGAAAATGTCTGTCCTAATTCACAGAAATGGCAAGTAATTCTTTGGGCTCAAATACGTGTCCTTATTAATGTCTTGGTTTATTTAAAAAAAAAAAAATCCATCTAGAAGAGGGAAATACCAGCAGTGAAATACTTCTACCAAGCTGAAAATTCTGATCAAAAGCAGATTTTTGACAGCAGTATCTGGGTGAAAACAAACTGAGGGCTGGAAGCCTTTTTATTTTCTAGCTGAAAGTAGCTTATGGTTTAAAACACAAACAGAATGTAGGGGTGAGCAACCATGAATAGTGCCTCTAGACACTGCCTTGTCTGTTCAATCCCTTCCCTGCGGATGTTTGACTTTCCAGATATTTGAATATTTTTAGTTTCTTTCCTTTACCATAGAGTGCTGGATGTGTTTTTGCACTGTTGTGATTGAACAGGTGTATGGAACTGCTAGTCTAGAGACAGTGCGAGCTAGCTGAAAGGATCAAATAGTTCTCAGCTGGTTTCCTCCATGTGGTAGTCCTTGCAGAAACAGAACTCCTGCCTAACAGTGCTATCTCTTTTCAAAGACCAGGGAAAACTAACATAGCTTTTGCTGCTTTTATTGGTATTTACAGGCTAACTTTTAAAATTAGGTCTTGTATCCAGGGTTTTCTTGATGTTTTGTTACCTTGTTGTGCCATGGTTTGCTAGCTCTTTTTCTAGATGACAAAAATCTATAGGCTTTAGAAGAGGTGCTGCAATACTTACCTGGAAGCCTGTCTGTGTTACAGCCTTCAGCAGCAACTGGCATTATGACTCTTCATAGGAAGAGCCATGGGAAGTATACGAAAACTTGTATGGCTGAAAGCTGAGAAACGTGCAGATACAGGAGAGGTCTGTGTGGCAGTGGTTTAAGAGTTTATAGCCTTTGTTACATCAGGGGCTTGACTGAACAGGAAACTGCGTCACAGAATGACTTAGTGAATTTTGTTCTCTGTTTCCTCTATTGACTCTCTTCCTCCCGTACTCGAAGGTAAAGATTATCTTGCAGCTGCTGTATGAGTATCCCCACTGATAGCTTTCAGCTACAGAGCCTTTTTATTTTCATGTGGTGCCCACTAGCTTGCTAGAAAGTAGGCTTCCTCTGTGGCAGGGGCAGGTGCTCTTGTAGATGACAACCTCAGGTTTCTCTCTTAGAATCACACATAACTGAAGCTGTATCAGCCAATGAATATTCTTTTTTTTTATTGCCAGGAGTTTATCATGTTTGGACAGTTATGTAACTATGAGTTGCTCATCAAAATCATACAAGAACCAGAATTTTGGATGAAGCACACTTCGTAGTACGCCTCTCTTAACCATTTCAGTGATGGTTTCCTGAAAGATTTCTAATCAACTTACAGCACAGGGCATTAGAAACAATATACAATTATTCTTCTTTCTCAGTTGCAGGGCATAGGTAGCTGCAACTGCTTAAGGCTTTCTAACTCTTGGTTTCTTTCAGTCAGTGGCACGAAGGGTTTGTCTGTCAATGACTTTTTGTCTGGTTTGGAGAATTCTGGATGGTTGCGTCATATCAAAGCTGTGTTGGATGCTGCTGTCTTCCTAGTCAAGGTAAATTCTGTGCTGCTGCTTTGTTTGATGGCAAGTTGACTGGCTACTGGGCAAAATTATGCTTTATATTATGTAATGTGTAAAATTCTGCAATTGACTTTTTTAGAAGTAGATGCTTAGTATACACTGATAACATCTGATATGCTGTTCTAAGTATTATATGTTTCTTTGTAACTGAAGATATTAAATATGCCAGGTAATGTTTCAGGATTTTCTTGAATGCTGTTTGGTCACCGGATTGGGAGATGAAGGGATTCTTATGCTCCCTGGTTCTTTTAGGTATTTATGACAGGTGTAACCAGTTTGGAGGTGGATGGAACAGACTATTATTTATTGTATCCTGAAAAACAGAATTCCTGGGGCACTCATTGCAGAGAAACCAAATTGACTATGCTGACTTCATCTGGCAAGGAAATGTGACTCTTTGTGAAGAATTCAGAGGAATAATTGCCTTTGCCAGGCACTTATGAAGCCAAGGGCTTGACCTGAGGGGGGCTGGGTGAAGAAAAAGCCTGGATCTTTGTTTTTACTAGGTGAAATAACAAGGAGTTAGCTTTAGGTAAAAGCAGATGATTCTCCTGAAGATAACCCTCAAAAATATTTGGACTAACAGGCTTTAATTCTTAGCTGAAGCTAATAAGCATTTCCTAGCCCTTAACTTTTGTGTAGCATAATGATAAACAGGTATATCTTTTAACAGTGTGTTTGTGTTGTGGTGTGGTTTTTTTTTTTAACCTGTTTAGTCTGTAGTATGTAGTCAACTTCTTTCTTAGTATGCATTGCAAGGTTGTTTTTTTTTTTTTGAAGTTTAGCTTTATAAGGGATAGAAAGAGAACTGGGAACCTCTGTAGATGTTCTTGTTGCCTTGTGCAAAGGTGGTAGTGGAATTTCTTTTCTTGGTAAGGAATTTCCTGTGCTTCCATGGGGAGAAATTCCTAGCTTTCTGATAGTATCAAATCCTTTCCTCATAATAAATGCTTTTCTGGCATTGTTAAATAAAACGGTCTATGCTGTGAGTTTGGGATAAATGTGGCTTTTGTATTTATGTACTAAATTTTGACTTCTGTCCAGAATAGAGCATTCACTATGAAACAACTGTGTTTCACAGGCAATAGCGGTTGAGAGCGCGAGCGTATTAGTGCACTGCTCAGATGGCTGGGATAGGACTTCCCAGGTTTGTTCCCTTGGAGCTCTCTTACTAGATTCCTATTACAGAACAATCAAAGGATTCATGGTAAGCTACCTGTTGTGTTGCTGACTTGTTCCTTGGTAAACAAAGAATGTAAAATGTTTGAGTGTGAAAGTGAGCAGTGTAAACATACTGATGCTTGCTTTTTGTAGTTACAAATAAAAGACTTGCAGTATACTGATACATCTTTCTTTTAGAAATACTTTGCTACTGGAAAGAACCATTTACTTAAAATCTAAAAAAAATGAAATACAAATAGTGGATTGCTTTAGGCACCCTGCAGAAATGTTGCAATGATTGCCTTTTGCATCCAAAAAAGCCCCTTGCCTATGAAATATAAGGATTCCAAAGTGCTTATGGGAGATAGTAAAGGTATGAAATTACAGCAGCTCTGTGCTTTTATCACTTGTCCCAAAATCAACATTATTAGAATCTAAAACTGACAACTCCCCCAGTGACAGATACCTGAAGATATTTAAGCAATCTAAACTTCTTCATCTTTCTATAGAGAGGAAGAATTTCAGTATGATTACTGCAAATTTTAGAGTAGGAAAATCAAGAGTGTTCTGCAGTGGCAATACAAGGTGCTATGGGAACTCCTGAAAAATAGTACATAAAATTAGTTCCATGTATTAGTTAGAACTAACTGCCACAAATATTACAAGCAACAAAAGTGAAGCTGAGGAGGAATTAGAAGAGGATTAATTTCTTGTGAATAGTGAGGATGTGTGTAATCTTTAGGGAAGTAATTTCATCTTTGTTTTTTTGTCCTCACTGTCAATTAGATTTCTTGGAAAACTTCTGCAATGGGCAGAACACCTTTTGGTGCTTGATACTGTGACTGAAGCGATAAAACAAGCTAGTGTTGATATTAATATTTTATAGCAATGAGTCTGTTACAAAGATTATGTTGTGTGGCTTTATGTAAATTACAATAGTGGGTGTGTAATACTAAAATTTTTCCTATACTTTGCAATTCTCTTGCAAGTTGGTTGATAATCTATTTGTGAAGTCAGACAATATTAGTATGCTTACAGTGAGCCTGCTTTAACAGCAGTTAACTAAACTGCTAAACTTTTTACTAGTTTTAAACATGTGCTTTGAGAATCTCTTGTGAAAGACTTCCAAGAAAATAAAGGAACTACAAAGTGACAGTCACTCCTACTGTAGCTTATTTGACTCAAATTTAAAAGACAATATATCAATAACCTGTGGGGTTAATACTATAGACGTAAGACTGAGTAACATTTTACATGAGACTTTGTTTGTTTTTACCCTTAGGTCTTGATAGAGAAAGACTGGATCTCTTTTGGACACAAGTTCTCTGACAGGTAGTTCACTCTTCCAATCCAGTAAAATTCATAGAGTGAGCTGAACTAAGTATTCTTGAAAACAAAAGACAACTTGTGGATGTTAAACTACTGCAATGTTGCTAGAAATTTAGCAATGAGTAAGCTATTTTCAGCAGACAATGCACTTTGTGTATTGCTATTTATAAATCAATTATCCAGTAGGTATTTGAATATTATAGACATAAATTTCTAGTACTACTGGTGCCTCACTCTCAAATATTGATAATTGCAGCTAGATCTGCATGTATGCACAGGCAATGCAAAACCAGTATAAAGCTGCGTCCTAGCTATTTAGGCAATGTAAAACACTTAAGTTTTGAAATTGTTAAACATAAATGCAAACTCATTTTTACCTCTAATGATGAAGTCAGACTACCTTTAGAAGTCCTGTATGTTAAGAACTCTGTTTTTCCCTTGATCTGCCTATCAGCTATGATAATAGCCTTGCTGCTATTTATTGGTTATTAATTTGCTTTTAGCTGGCGTACTCCAAATGTTGGCTATAGAAGTAGAGACACAAAGGAACTTAATGTCTTATTTTGCTCTTCTGCACTGAATACAGATGTGATTACTTACAAGTCAGAAAAATAGGTTAAATATAGACTTATTTCTATTCAGAAATTGCCCTGGTTCTCAAAGTTAGGTGCTTAATCTCTGAACCAAAGCTAGTGTCAAATTAATGTGCTGCTGTTTTAAAAAAAAAAAAAAGTGCAACTATGACTTTTTTGATTTCTAACTTAAACCAATTTCAATCTGTTCTGATTCCATAATCTTTTTCAGATGTGGTCAGTTGGATGGTGATCCAAAAGAGATCTCACCAGTGTTCACCCAGTTTTTAGAAAGTGTGTGGAATCTGACTGAGCAGTTTCCACAAGCCTTTGAGTACAATGAAGCTTTCCTCCTTCAGATCCATGAACATGTCCATTCGTGCCAGTTTGGTAACTTCCTTGGAAACTGCCAAAAAGAGAGAGAAGAACTAAAGTAAGCAGATATATTGTAATGTCTCTTGTTTATTCTGGCAGACTAAGAACTCCTGTGACTCTTCTTCATTTTATGCCCTGAATAGAAATAGAGATAGGACTGGGAGTACTGAAAATTATGTAGACCTACATCAGGAAACAGCAGTGCTTCTCATGCTTTTGCACACTGAAGATAGTCTTTCTAATTCTGGGAGAAAATCCCATGCTTNAAAAAAAGGGTAAGCTTAAGTTTGGAAGCATCATCTTATGCCCTCCCCCAATCTATTTTTAGGTAACCTTAAAATTTTTGCCTGTTCAAGGCTAATTACTGTCAGAAGTATTAATAGAATGTCTCCTAATGCTTTCAATTGGAAAACTTCTTTAAAGTTTTCATCAGTTCATCTTTGTCTCAGACTGTACTTTAAAAGTATTTATTGCAACTAGGATAAACTTGCACAGCATAAGCACTAGTATGCCAGGAAGAAGTTGATTTTACTAAAAGCTTTTAATTTAAGATTTATAAGTATTACTAGTAACTTATTTTTAAAAAGTGAAGATGTATTTATTATATTTAGTTGAACAGCTTCTGTTTTTTTGCTTGCAATCAGTGTCTTGACTGTGATCTCTTCTTGCCTTAAGATTAAAAGACAAGACATATTCCTTGTGGCCGTTTCTTCTGGATGAACAAAAGAAATATCAGAATCCTCTTTATAATCCAGACTTTTCTCCAGGACTAACTCTTTTGGAGCCTAATACAGTATCATTCAATTTTAAGTAAGTTTGAATTATATACAGTCTCTTTTCTTTGATTCTTTATCCTGCATGGCTAAAACTGTCTGCTACATGCAGGTTTTGGAGAAATATGTACCATCAGTTTGACCGAAGTATGCATCCCAGGCAATCTGTGTTCAATCTTATAATGAACATGAGTGAACAAAATAAACAACTGGAGGAAGAAATTAAAGAACTGGAAGCTGTAAGTATTGCAAAATAAGTGTACTTACTTGTGACTTGTTCTTCAAATTCACACTTACAGTCTAGTAATGCTGCTAGCTTTCACATGAATGTCACCACTGTATGTCCTAGGGCTTGTTCTATGTAATGTTGATTGACTTTCACTGACATTTCATGGTCATTCAACTCAGCAACCCATTGTAGCTACAGCTGTGTTGCTAAACCAAGGAGACTGAAAATGTTTTATTTCCATTATAGCCACTGAAATGGAAGCAGTAAGTATTGTCCTTCTCTTAACTTCATATGCAGGTGCATGCTATTGTAAGTCACCATAATTATGGGGCATATACATTGTACTGCTTATTTGAAGATTGGTAAATCCAGTGATCAGTTTTCTATAAATGTCTTTTAATAGGTTGCTACAGTAAACAACCAGGAAAGATTGAGCAGTGTATCTCACTTTATTCCGTTATGGCTTAATGAGTAGCATTTAATTGATACTTCATTATGGTCAGTTAAGGTGCTGAAACTTCAGAACAATACGTTTTAAAAAATGTAAAAGTTCTCTAATTATCAGATTTACGTTTTTTTGTGTTGCTAGAAATTGTAACGTTTAACTCCTGTATGTTATTTTGGGGTATGAGAGAGGAAAGTACAGCTTTTC
Organism: Ibidorhyncha struthersii; assembly: GCA_013398815.1. Classification (NCBI taxonomy): domain Eukaryota; kingdom Metazoa; phylum Chordata; class Aves; order Charadriiformes; family Charadriidae; genus Ibidorhyncha; species Ibidorhyncha struthersii. The sequence continues at coordinate 488,860 of VZSZ01007044.1, read as the reverse complement.
CAAGAGGAAAGATTTTATTAACCTGATCCTACCATAACATAGTGAATTCAGGTCACTTAATCAACTGTTTCAAATCTTAATTGTATATTTAAAAGTTCTTATACAATTGAAGAAGCAAGATGAAAACTGAAGGTGAAGCAAGCAGAAGAATAAGCAAGATGAAAATTCAAAACTGAGACCTCACTTTACTAGAACCTTGTTCCGTGGTGTTAAGTGAGAAATGCAGGCTCGCGTGAAGTTGAGTGAAGAGATGGAGTTGTCTGAAATCTTGATGTAGACTTTCTTACTGCTGTTTCTGTCTTCAAAAAGTTGGTGTCAGGAGACACTGTCTTTTGGGCTCAGTCTAGTTTTTGATAGAGCACAAACACATCAACAGCAAATATCAGTTCCATTAACTAGTTCAAGCTAACAGTTACTGGGTGAGATTTTTTTTGAATTAAAAAAAAAAAGGCAAAACACCTTAATCCAAATCTTTCTCTTTCTCTTGCTCAGTGCTTCTAGGATAGGTCCTTTCCTCCAGTCCTGCTTTCTAGTTCACATCTTTTAGCGTATTCCTGCATTTGAACAAACTATTAGCATTTTTCAGATACAGAGGAAAAGTCTTTTAGAAGGCTTTTAGGAAGGACATAAGGTCTTAGGTACAAAATTACTTTTTGTCTTTGAGACTCATGGTCTACCACAAGCTCACTGCTTGCTAATAGTATCAAGGCCTGTCTTCCTTTGCCTGTACTTCAGAAGTATTCCCATCTTGATAGCAACCAAACAAGGGGTAAGCCTGCAAGAACCTCTCTTTCTCTACAGACATTGACAGGCAACCTTTCTGCCTTCTGCTCAGCTGCAAATTTTAAGCATACAGTGCTTGTAGCATCTGCTGTCAACTGTGGGGGAAAAATATTGTCTTACCCAATGGCTTAAATATAATAATACTGTTACTTATCTAACCTAGGGTATGTAATAGAGGGTGCTGCAGATGCTGAGTTGGCTAGCAAAAGAAGTGGATTCACTTCTTTTCAAAACCGAATACTATCAGTAAAGCAGTGATACTCACTGTTAGTAACTATTTTCTATATTTCAGAAGATAAAGCGGAGAAATGGGCAGTCAGATGCAGTCCTTGTGAAGGAACATCAGCAGTCTGCTCATCCTGCACCCACAGCACTGAAAACCCCGCCATGCTACAAGAAGGAGCAGCCACTGATCCCTGTGAACGATGCTGTAAGAACTATAGAGGGCAGCAACACAGCAGACAATCGCTACAGTGAATTCGTGGAAGAGTTCTCGAAAGCTGAGCCTGCTGTTGTCAGCTTGGAGTATGGAGTGGCCAGGATGACCTGCTAATTAAAATGTGGCACTGTGCTCCTCTTCTAGCCAGACTGAATTAAGAGATGAATTATTTTGAGGATGGGTCTGCTGCATGACCAAAACACGATTTGTATATCGGCAAGTTTTGTTAATGTAGATTAGAACAGCATGCTAGTTGTCAAGTGTTTGCTGTTCTTTTAAGAGAGGAGCTCTTACGTGTAGCTGTCTTTTAAATGAAATAGGGGCATTTGGTAAGTAGTGACTAAAAATCAAGGAATGGTATGTCTTTGGACTTAAGTCAGTTTGCACTAAATTGATTAAAATAGTAATACTACTTTATTCAGTATAGGAGAACACAGGTGGTCTTTCACAAATTGATTTTATTTGGGCAAGAAAACTTGAACTTTCTATTTTAGGAACTGAAGCTACATGTATATATCACATATTATATGAATATGCATACCCTTGTTTAGTGTCACCCAGTACTAACTTTCAGTATATTAAGTGCCATGGAAAAGTATGATATATTTCAAATCATAAATAGTTGGCCTTAAACCTGTCAGATCAACGATATTGTTGTCCTTTACTACTGCAGTCTGCCTGGCTCTGTTTACATTGTATTTGCTCAAATTGTTATTTCCTTAAAACAGGACTGAATATAAGGAATGAAGCATACCTAAGCTGGCGCAGCCTTTCAGCAAATAGCTGTATGAATGTTAACTTATCAATGAAGACTGTTCTCTCTTCTACTTCCTCTGCTGTTTAAAAAATATTAGGTCGGCCTGATTCTTCCTCTCTGGCAGCTCAGTAGATTGAGCATCATTGAAGCTACAGGTTGTCTGACCTTAAATGTTTTGATTTGTGGCATGTTATTTAAGTGTAGAGTAAAAAGAATAAAACATGTCATGTAAGAAAACAAAACTTAGCCAATAACTGAATAGTGAAGTTCATTCAGATTGTTTACTATGTGCTGTGCAGTTGTTCAAGTTGCAAGAATGGAAGCAGAAGTTTTGGAAGTGTAGTCTACTGACATTGTTCCCCAAGTAAAAAAAAGTCATTTATGTGTCTGGAGCTCATGAGAGACTGAGTGACTCCTAAATCTTTCATTAGAAGAAAATTTTAGTTATTGGTGAAACCTCCTTCTCATCCTGTAAAAACTAGTCCAAGCTGTGCATATTTTAAGTAAATTCAGTACAGTCTGGAGGTTTTTATGTAATTGGAGAGAAGACAAAAACTTCTTCTAGCAGGATACAGTAGAGATCATGGGACATAAGAAAAAAGGGGGAACACTGTTTGTAAGCTTAATTATGTATCTGTAACCTTATAGTAAGGGAGAAGGTTTTTGCTGAAGTTTGTCTCATGATGGATTTTCTGAGCAGATAACAGAATAGGGAAGAAAAATGCTGGTGCCCAGCTCTTAAATAGAAGTATAAATTATTACTTTGGGTATTAAGATCCCCAGGTATGACATTAGATTAATGCTACTAACCTTTTATCTCTGGATTTAAATAATTTTTGGTTACAAGTGAAAATGAGTTTATTCTCATCCTATTCTCTGAAGTCTGTTTCGTTAAAATTGCTGGTGTGCCACACACAATTTGACATAACTGGCAGCATTTCCCTCTGTACCATATTGCATCTAGGACTCTTAACAAGGCCAGTATAGGTCGTGATCAAGTTGCACTTGTGAAGCTGTCTGGGAGAAATTAACTGCGACTCCTGTATTTGAGTAGTAATTCACCCGTTTCACTAATTTGTTTTTTAAAAGCCTATAAGTGTAAATAAATGTTCATAAGTATTTGTATTCCTAAAGATATGAGCGTAGTGTCATCTTTAAAATACATTATCCAGTCATTTAAAAGGCTTAGAATTTCTCCACTACAGGTTTTGATAGTTTCACATTTGCACAGTGGTGCCTTACAGGGTTGCAGCGAGAGGTTTTTTTGTGCCTTGTTATTTACTGTCTCCCCTTCTCCCTCACCTTCTGTATCACCTTGGTTCTGTGGTTTTCCTTTGGAAAAACATCTTGTATATTAAGCTTGTATTGTGTCACAGTAGTGAAACAAATTTATCGCTGACAATATAGGTAAGTGTTATCAATTTGCACTTATTTTAATATTTAGCTGCTCTGGTGTGCCATGTACATGTTTTATATTTATTGTTTAGAGTTTATAGACTCAAAAGATTATATTAAGCTTTTTTGCAAATACTGTTGTATGTTGGTTTTACTTCAACAACTATCTGAGTGGCCCTGTGTACAAGGCTTTTGAAGAAAAGATTTGTTCCCTTTCAGTACTGTTAAAGTGAGTTTATTTCAGTCTTCAGGCCCTTCTTATTGCCAGAGTTCACTTCTTAGCAAAAGGAACCAGGATGCCTTTTTATTTTAAATCAAGGTAGGCATGTTAGGTCACCTTTAAAACACCATAAAACTATCTGCTCGGCACAGAACCTCTTTCTTCAGCAAAAAATACAATACTTTCTGATCTATAGTATATATTTTACTCCAGTTAATATGTGAATAGAGTTTTATAAGGCTGTTCTGTGGAGCAGCCTTCCCATAAAGTCCAGAGAGCTCTGCCAACTCAGCCCCCAGGGTTACCGGTGAGAAAAGTTCCTGCAGAGAGGCAGCTGTCTCTTCTCATTTGCTGTTTAGGCTTAAGCCAAAATTACCTAAAGCACATGGGACCTGTGGTGAAGTAAATAGATGGTAGTGAAAAGAGCTCCAACAGAAAGCTTGGCAGGATGGCCAGGACTTAGCACAGTGGGGCTGTTCTGTGTCCTTCAAGAAGGGTTTAAAAAACATGAAGCGAGTTGACTAAAAAAACTGGCAGAAGCCTTCTGGGAGCAGAAAGAATTTTAATTCTTATTTCAGTGGATAACCTTTTCTTCATTATGAACATGCTCCTCCAAGAACAGTTACAATACTGAAAGGTGCCCGGTACAGATCAAAATAATACACAGAACTCTTTCACACTGTGGCATTAACGTGTAGTGGGTACACTCACTAGTTGCTTGGGAATATAATGTCCCAGATAGAAAGTCGCTATAGTTGATTCTGCTCTGTCACCCACAAGACTTTGGCACCTGTCAATTCTGTGCTTCATCTTGAGAAGGTCTTGGTGAAGTCTTTGGGTTTCTGTGTTCTGTGCTTGATCTTTTTTTTCCAATCTGAATGCTATAAAAGAGAAATAATTCCTTTTAATTAACCAAGCTGATAGCCTCACCTGAGCAACTAAAACTGATTTTACTTTGTACTCCAGGCAATTTAAAATACTTATTTCACTAATACCAAAAGAGTTGAGCTTATTTTCGGGAGGCTTGCTATTGTCATAATGTAGTTTTCAATACAAGTTTAAATATCCAACTGTTCTGTTTTGTAGGATGACTGCCAAATCAACAGACTAAGAAATTAATTAAGCAATGCTGAACTGAGCCTGTGCATTTTCCACACATGTCCAATTACTAGTGACCTAAATCTAGGGCAAAAGCCTAAAGTCTGGAGAGTCCATTTAGAGAATTGGAACAGCAGACCTCCTGTAAAACCACACAACCCTGTGTGGAACAAATGCCCTAATACAATGTTGTTTTAGGGAGAAAGTTACTGCGAATCAAGCTGTGACAGTTTGATGTGTCTCTTCCTCAGGACAAGCACACTGGGTAAGCCTTGCTGGGAGAGGTGGTGTGTTCTTCCTCTGTTGCTGCTGTTTTCCTAAGGCCTTTTGATAACATAACGCATCAGCAAATCTCTGAGAACTTGCTACTCCTGTTCTGGTAAACTAAGCACATGGCTGGGTGCACAGTTGGACTGAAGTGGGGCTGGGGTAGCTTGGCTTAACTACTATCCTCTTAAGTAGGTGACAGAAATAATATAAAGAAATTAGATGTTAAAATAGCACAGGGCACATGCGATCAACATCTGTTCTTCAGAGTCCTGCCCTGCTCGTGAGCAAGTGTGGCCAGCATGAGGGCCTCGCAGAAGCATGATGATTGCTTTCTAGTTAGTGTAAAGATAATCTGATTTCAAACTAAATCATCCCTCCATGGTGGTAGTTTATAGATCTTTAGGTGAGAACCCAAATGTTGCTCTTAAAACTTGTGTTTAGTTGCTAATAGCTCTAAACCTGTAGTTGATCATAGGCCAAGTATACTGGTCATGAAACCTGTATTAACCTGTAGGATTAGATCTTTAGATTAGACTGAAGTCTGCTTTGACTCGCTTTCACCATTAATGCCACACTTTCCTCCAAGTGTTGCTTATTGTGGTGCTTGATATCTGTCAGATGTAACAGGCTTCTTAATGCTTTGGATGTTGCAAAAATCTGGAAGTACTGCAACTTTCTTCCACTATCCCAAAGGCTCAGATCAGCCTTGGTGAACAGTATGGGTGAGCTCCTGTTTGATCTAGCTAAGCCTGACCTGCCTACATGTTCAATAGCAGTGAAAATCAGCACGGTGCCCTAATTCAGTGGTGCCACTTCTGTATGCGTAATAGGCTTAAGGAAAAGGATGTAGTTGGACCCTTGTCACAGCATGTAGCAAGGAACAGGACCCTGCTGGGGTATGACTCAGAAAAAGTAGAAGCAGTAGAGCTGTTTTGATGTTCGGGGGCAGCTCGGGGACTTGAGGAGGAAGGTCAGAGGCGTGCTGCTTCTGAGATCAGTTTCCAGGTCCCAGAGAATTCAGTGACCTGGTCTGTTAAACACTTGTAGCAGAGCAATTCTGCAGTGGGATCAAGCAACAGAAAACATATGTGGATCTGTTTCTTAATCTACCAGCTTCAAGTAATAAATGTCTTGGTGGTGACTTTGAAATTGGGGTGCAATATTTTGTTTATTCTTGTTCATAGTTTAGCTCTTGAGGTCAATTGTAAACTGTTCATAATTAAGTGAGATCATAGTTCTTGACACACACTATAGAAGTGTTTCCCATCTTAATGACAAGGTTAGCATGTACGTATCTCGTGCTTTGTATCTCTGCTGAACATTTTTCTTGCAAGCAGGCAGCCTTGGTGAAGTGCCATGCTGCCCCACAAAGGCATTCCTAATTACGGAGCGTTACAGTCTGGTTTCCTTGCTCTGTCTTACTGTTGCTCTTCAATCTTATCCTTTATCTTTATGGCTGTCTGTCAGCAGTGTTCCTTGACAAACATCTTTCCATCAAAGAAAACGGGTTTGTTGTTTTTCTGTGTCTCAGGGATTTTTACCCCTGAACTAGTGAACTTGAAAAAATATTGTTTATTCTCCCTTTCAGGGCTTCCGAGTGCCTGTTGACTTCCACAGTCAGTTTACTTACACATTTTTAACTTCAGACCTGGCTATTAAAAAAAAAAAAAATATATATATATTCAAATGTTGGATGTGGCAAAGGGAAAGAAAACGTTTTTTGTTGTAATGTATCTGGAAAGACTGGCTGTTTCACTAGTGTTTATTGCTCTATGTAACGCTCTGTAAGTGTCATTTATCTGTGTGCTGGGATCATGCTTGATGTATATTCCTGAAGAAACTCTAGCAGATGGAATTTTGTAATAAGTATTTTATTTGTACGTGTTTTGAAAATCCATAAAGCTTAAAATAAAATGATCTTAATATTGCCAATCTAACCGGGCATTAAACAGTCCATTTATAATAGCAGTGTATGAACATTAAACATATTGAATAAAATTTTCATTTTATGGATGAATCATCTGATACAGACTACAGAATACAGAAATCACTTGGCCTATTTATTAGTTTCTTGAATGATTCTGTAACTTTTAGATATGGGAGACTGGCTCAGCTTCGTTTTACTGACTCTAGACTGCTGGTCTATTAATTACAAACACTATTCTGTGCTTATTTGAAGAGTTAAGTGTCAGGTGAAGAAGGTGTCACTGTCTTTATGTAGCATTACTGTTACTTCATACTTGGTAATCCAGATTAGCGTTTTCAACAGCTCCAACAAATCTGGTTAGGAAATTGGAATAATTTTCTGTAAACACCAGCTTCTCTTCTCAGGGACTTTTCCATTAACTATTAAGAACTGTTTTCTTTAATTCTTAGTTCTGAGGCTTCTTAGGACTATACAGCCGTGTTCTTCATTTAGTAAAGGTAGCAATTGTTTTTTGTCACATTAATAAAGCTTTCCCTAACTATTACTTGCTACACAATGCTCAAAAGCTTCTGCCAGCAGCATTTTGCTCGTACTTACTTCACCCACATCCAGCTCCATCTTGACCTGCACTGAGAATATGGTTTCTGTTCATAGTACAGATGGAAACTATTGCACTATGCAATGTTGTGATCTTTATTCCAGAATGGGATCCTCCTGCTGTAGGTAGATGCAACTTAAAGGGCTCTCTCCAATCCGTGGGATGTTTTTATTCAAGTGGCTTCCTTTTGGGTAGGCAGGCTGGATGCCGGAAGTCACTGTGGGAGAATGGGGCGAGTGCTATTCGGGGAATATCTCAAAACTCCTGCTAAGTCATAGCAGTATGTTTTAATGATGTGCCACAACAATCATGACATCTGTTGGTTGTGTTCTGTATCCAGTGGCAGTAGCTGCTACAGGAAGAGCATGAATGTAGTATCATAGAATCGTCTAGGTTGGAAGGGACCTTTACGATCGACTCAACCACCAACCTAACACTGCCAAGTCCACCACTAAACCATGTCTCTAAGCACCATGTCTACCCATCTTTTAAATACCTCCAGGGATGGTGACTCCACCACTTCCCTGGGCAACCCGTTCCAATGTTTGATAACCCTTTTGGTGAAGAAATTTATCCTGATATCCGTCCTAAACCTTCCATGGCATAGCTTGAGGCTATTTCCTCTTGTCCTATCACTTGTCGTTTGGGAGAGGAGTTGACCGCCACCTCTCAACATGTTCATCCACAAGTGCTTCTAGTGTGTAGATGCTACTGGATGTAGTGAAAGTGTTGAGTTCCATATGTGCATAACCAAGTGGAGGGAAAAGTTAAGTTGGACTTCAGCTCTTAAATTAACCAGCCTCTAGGCTATAGTATTTTACTGCCTTAGTCCAGGGAGCATTATATATAACTACAAACTGCTGAAGCTCAGGTATTACTTGCGGTGTGCATGTTGAAACTGAGAATAGACAGCACATGTGAGAATTAGCTGGCTGCTGCACAGAATGGTTGAAGAGAAGTAAGTGAGACATAAAAACTATATAAAGGCAAAAATGGAGATGAATAGGTTGTTCTTGACATCTGTGGTGGCTGCACTGGGCTGTGGGTGGAAGGCCTAATATTGTAGCGGCTTGAGAGCATCGACGCTGGCTGAGCCAGTTCCAGAATTTGATGCAAGATTGAGTGCTCCTAAAAATGTTGCTGTCTGCTTTGTGTTTATTTTTTCCATTACTTGAAGTTGCCCTGGCTAAAATGCTAAAGATGGCTGCGTTATTGCAAGAATACAGCTTGGCAGAGGACAGGGCTGCTCTCTGAGTATTCAGGAGTGTGGATGTTGTTCATAGAATCATAGAATCGTTGAGGTTGGAAGGGACCTTTAAGATCATCGAGTCCAACCATTAACCTAACCTGACAAAACCACTTCTAAACCATATCCCCAAGTACCATGTCTACCCTTCTTTTAAACATCCAGGGATGGCGAATCCACCACCTCCCTGGGCAGCCTATTCCAATGCTGGATAACCCTTTCAGTGAAAAAATTTTTCCTAATACCCAATCTAAACCTCGCCTGGCTTAACTTGAACCTGTTTCCTCTTGTCCTATCACTTATCACCAGGGAGAAGAGGTCAGTCCCCATCTCTCTACAACCACCTTTCAGGTACTTGTGGAGAGTGATGAGGTCTCCCCTCAGCCTCCTCTTCTCCAGGCTAAACAGCCCCAGTTCCCTCAGTCGTTCCTCATAAGACTTGTCCTCCAGACCCCTCACCAGCTTCGTTGCCCTCCTCTGGACACGCTCCAGCACCTCAATGTCTTTCTTGTAGTGAGGGGCCCAGAACTGAACACAGTACTCGAGCTGGGGTCTCACCAGTGCCGAGTACAGGGGGATGATCACTTCCCGAGTCCTGCTCACCACACTAATGTGTTCAGACTTGTTCCTCAGCTGTGATACTAGCTGCTCCAGCTGAGTGCCTCTGTGAAAGCAGGAGAGCGCAGCAGTTTAGTGCTCTGTTTGAGATTCACGTGAGAATGCTTTAGTGGGGGAAATGCTCTCAGTGGTTGGATCCTTCTTTAATTTCTAATCCCACTTTAAGCTTTTAGTAAACTTGTTTTCAGTAGTATGCTGGTGGAAGAAATGATTCTTAATAAAACAAATGTTTACTCTTCCGTTCAGCTGCTGCATTTTGCATGTGCACTGTCTTTCCAGGTTATCTGGTGACATGCAAGTGTCCTGCTAGCCCACAATATATTCGAGACGTTAAAGTGTGACTACCATGATAGAATAATAACTTTGATTACTTTTTTCTCTTGAATGTGATGAGGACAGCACGTGAGCAGGAAAAATGTTCCAGTTGCCATTATATCATTTATTTGAATGGCTTCTAAACGCTCATTGTGAGTGCAGGGAGTGTCAAAGGAGACTACTGACAGCTATTATGAAGCATACTGAAAAGGAATGATTAGTGGAAGAAAAAGGATGAATGTTTATGCATAAGTTAAATCTACATTTAAGGCAGGTTTTGTTTTGTGACTCTACTTCGTAAGTGACTTAAATCCCAGTGTGAATGCAGCTAGAATGATAGAGGTGTGTGGTTAGCAGTGTCTCAAAAGAAAAGCGTAAGCATTCATTCCCTCGGCTTTATCAAGACAAAGCTTTGTAAATATTAATCTAGTGGTTCTTTTTAACAATTTATGGGTAGTTGACTTGGGATGGTGAATGTGTTTTGGGTCAGGAAAACATAAAGGGGGAACATGGAGCACAGCTGGATGTAACCATCACTATGAATTTTGTGAAATACGGTACAGAGGAGAGCACTGAGCCTTTGGAAGCTATTAAAAAAAAATGAGGCTGATCTGAGCTCCAACTCCTCTGCTGCTGCCTATATCCTATAGCACACAGGTCCATCCACAGTGCCAAAGGACAGCCTGGAAGAAGAGAGATAACTGGTATCTGGCTATTTGCTGATACGACCCAAGAAAAGGAAAGGAGAGCTGGTTCCCAAGCAGAGATCACATGGAGGAGATTGCATACCAGGGCTGGGTCACGAGGTTGTAAGAGAATGAATTTCTACTTAAGGCTGTTGCAGGAGAAAGGCTGGTCAGCTGGAGGTCAGCAGTGGGGAAAGGATTAGGGTTAGCAAGAAGAATTACTTAAACTTACTGGTGTTTGAGGTATTGTAATGTATGGAGGAACTGAGCTATTTATATAACCCTATAACTGAGTTATATATAGCCCTGAAAATTCAAATTCCTGGGTCTCAATTTGGCTTGTTCTATTTCGAGATGAGAATCTATATGTAAAATTCTGTTTTGCTATCCTAAAGCTTTGCCAAAAGTTTATTTAAAGAGCACAACTTGGCAGAGAACGCTGTCTTATCTGAGGATTTGCATTGAGTCCTATATGCTCTGTTGTGGTTAGTGCTCTTGTGGCTATTCAGTTTCTGGTCACTTCTGCTGTTTTCTTGCCTTTTCTCTCTTATCTGCCTATATTCAGTCGGACTCCAAGGCAACTGAGGCTGAGAAGAGCTATTCCTATGTAGCTGCAGAGGTCAGCCAAGGGACAGTGGTTTACTACTGAGCTGCTTGTGTTTGGTAACAGCTATCCAAGTCAGCAAGGTAGAAATCCACCGTTTGGGATTTCTAGCAACAGTACAGCCTGCTTGGTCTGAGCTGCGGAACAGTGCAGTAATTTGGAAACTGGTATTATGGCAGGTCTGCAGAAGAGCTAATGACCTGACCCCCTTCTGAAAAGGAGCATTAGGCAAGTGCTGGTAGAGCAGCACTTCTGAGCAGCTCTCGAGGATGTGCAGAGTGTGGTGCTCTGTCATTGTGAGGATAAGGGAGAGCCGCCCTGATGTGGCGCAATTAGAAGTTGCTCTGAAATTGTGCTGCACACGCTCAGTCCGTTGCTTTGTAGGCTTATTAGTGTAACAGATAATGGGGTGGCTTTAGTGTTAGTTAAACAGGCAGCATGTGTACTGAGGACATGCTCTTTCCCTGGGGGGGCTTTTAGAAATTGGTAACTGCAGCCTAGAAAGAGCTAAGGCACCTCAGGTCTTACAAGGTCAAGGGAACTTGGCTTTCTGGCAGCGTTTGGGCTGTTAAACAGAAGTACAGTTACTCCACTGAGTGAGTCTCTACCAACTCCAGATAGACTTTTGGGCCCATTATTAAATCATGTTTACCTCTTCCATAACTTTTTATTTTAATTCCAGTTTCCAAATTAAGAAAAAGCTCCCTTCCCAGCACCCTGGTAGAGGTTGAGCTAAACTGAATTTTCCACTTTGGCTAAAAAGATACTCTGTATTCTGCTCCAAATTACAGTATGCTTTATAGGAGGAGAAAAAAAATCCAAGATGTTCCTGTGACAGTTGAATAGTTCTTGAAGTAAATGTAGCAATTTAAAACTTTGTGGAAAACATTTTTTTAATCCATATAGTTTTAGGGAAGAAAAAATCCCAATAAAAACATATTTTGGCTTATTCTGAAAATAATACTGGGTATTTGGTGTAAATTTTTTAGTATTTTTCTTTACAGTGGATTCACACTCCCTGAAGTGGGTAAGTAAAGCTTCTCTGAAGACAATATAATGAACACTGTGACCTCAATATTTGCCACATTGTTAGCGATGGAATGGTTTCATGCATACAAGGATTGTTTCAAAATGATCCATTGTCTTGAACATGTTCCCACCCAGATGTTCTACAGAGGCAGTGACTTGTTTTCGGTGAAGGAAGAGATGTATTAACAATCTCTTGCCTTTTTTTCTAATTATTTTTTACTTTGCTGTGAAATATTTTTATTAATAACCATCAAATAATGTAATCTATGATAGTGACGTGTACTCCACAATGCTTTAATTGCCTGTTCTGTAATCTAAGTCTTCAAATATACTGAAGTTTAGCACAGGGAGCTGTCAAGCCTTTATACTTTGGTTCGTATTAACAAACTAAACAAAGGCTCATTTCACTTTTAAACCTTGACTGCGGGTGAAGGGCTCAGCACAGAAATGCATTAATGCCATACTCATCCAGCTGCTTACTCTTCTTTAGGGACCCTGGCTCTCTGGACTTAAAGCTAAGCAGAATGGGGATGACTGGGGGAGAAGACAGCTTCTCCAGAAAAAAAAATCTGTCAAAGTTAGGTATACCTTGTTACTAGAATGTAAAATACTTGGAACTGGTCTTTATGGTGATTTGAAAACTGAAATATTAGCTACTGTTCATCTAAGTTAGAGAGGCAGCTCTCAACACTGTCTTTAGTTCCTTGGTTTTACTGCCATTCAAACAACAGTGTAATTGGAAGCACGCACCCGCTGTTGTCCTTGTCCGATGAGCTTTTATGTGCTATCTAGACTGAGTTAGAACTACGGAAAGAGCCTGAGGCTACTTACGTAATGCAGTTATGCTGCTGTTACATTATCATTTTCAGCTGTAATGCTTAAAGTACCAATAAATCAAATTACTTTTTTCCTTTCTGTAGTACAAAGATAATAGCAACTGCCCTCTTACGTTCTTTCTGCCAATTTTGTAGACTTTAATATGTAGTTGGTTATGTTTTATCAGACTTTATTTAGTTGGATAAGATGATTTCTGAAAAACAGATTTTATTTAAAACTGAAAGCCACAAATATGGCAGGGAAAGCCATCTATATAACTTCTTAGGGAAGATGGTCACTGATAATTTTTTTATCAACTCCTGTAAGACTACAAATAGGACTGTAAACCTGCAGAATAATGATGAGGTTACTGAACAGTTCATCAATCCTGAAATTCTCAGTCATTTCCAGAATAATAGATTTGTACTGGCTAGAAGAGGTGTGTGGAATACAAGTAAATTTCATATGAGAACTTGAGCAAGCAAGTAATGTTAGGTTAGTCGTGCAAAGTATTTTAAAGTTGCCTCGAGATCCTAGCACTAATTTAATAAAACAGAGGCAATGTAGGAATACATGTCAAAGCTGTAAATCATAGAAAAGTGATGGAAAGAGAGATTAAATTACTCTGCCCACTTGGAGCCAGTATCCACGTAAATTACTAAAACCCTTGAGCATTCTTTCCAGCAAGCCTGAAGGAGGAATCACAAGCTTCTGGCATGTACCCAGGTCCCAGTGGCACCCGGTGGGATTCATCTCCAGCCTTATGTACTCACTTCCACGCAGACATCCACCTCTGAGCTGGTCACCCTTGGCTCCTTGCACAGATGAACAGCTGCTTCTGGTGCCCAGCTGCCCTTAGGCGAAGGTGCACATCTGAAATAGGTCATACCAACCACATGCTGAAAATGTCTGTTTGTGTCACTTGACTGTGCAGGCAGCCTCGGGTGACCCACTCAGTCATGTGTGAAGTCAGCCACCGCAAGTCACGTCCCTGCTGCTTTTACAGGTTAAAAGTCTAGAATTCGAAGTAGCTCAAAAACATGCCTGGGAAAGTAAGGGCTGACGAAAGAGCAAGGTACCTAGATGTTCAACATTGCAGTGGTTATTTGATGGAGCGCTTCATGGCAGTGGCCTCCAGAGTAGCACTGGGGAGCGTTGCAAGGCACGTGAACAGCCTGTGCTGTTCATGGAGAGCTGGGAGACTCACAGGACGGTATTCATAGACACCAGAAACTGTTGTCTCATTCTACTGGTAGCAGAGCGTGGGCCACAGCCCAGAGAGGGGTTTGACTGACTGGCAAGAGAACTGGAAGAAAGGAATTCAAAAAGCTGGTGTGCTGAGCAGGGAGCTGGTTAAAGACTGCCAGCAAGATATGCTGGTGTCTGGTGGAAAATGCAAGGAGGTCAGGTGCCAAATCCTGCCTCTTCTCTGCTGCTTTAATGTACTGGCTAAGAGTTGCACATGAAAGGGGAGGCCCCAGTTCCTTTTCCTGATGGACCTGAGTGGGTTCAGGCAGACACCTCCCGACAGGGCCGTCCTGGCACTCGGGCTGCACGCTGGGCTGGACAGGGTTGCGGCGCAGCAGAAAGCATGAGAGAGCTCATGCTCTCATCTTCTGTCTCCCCTTGGCCTCTCTGTGATGACTAAAGCTTGCCATGGAGCACCATGGTATTTCCATCCCCTCAGGGAAGCAAAGCTGGCCTCCACATAACTAACCAAGATAGACAAAGAAAAGGAAAGGGACATAAGAGGGAGCACAACTCTGAGGGCACCTGGGCTAAGATCACTGTAAAACTCTGGTCTTCGTCTTCCTGGCCAGGTGCTCTGAGACTCCTTGGGGTCCTCTTTCAAGGTGAGTGTGGAATAATGTAGCTATTCGTACAGAGAGCAATATTTCCTTTTTATGTGGCAAGTCTAACAAAATAGATGACGTGAATTATGTGACTTCCTTTCACCAAAGCATCTTAAGTAGTTTGTAAATATTCCTATATGCCAGATTCTTTAGGCAGAGCAAGCAAAAAAAACTACTGCACCCCAGCTCCCTGGAAAAACTGTTAAATTACTAGTAGATACACGATTCAGAGAAAGATATTTGGTTTCTCTTAGAGATATTGTAATAATTTCCAGACTATAATAAACTGAGGGTTAATTCTCTAGCTTTTTTAATTATCTCTTATGATTGTATGACAGTAGGAAGATGGCTTCATAGTTAAATGTGGAACTTTGGGAGATGTGAGTTGGATGGCAGTGTCTGCTGCAGGCTGTCTCTGACTTCAGATAAGTCTTTTAATCTCCGTGTTACTCCTGTTTGCCTGTGGAAAACTGAGATTATATCCTCTTTTCATCAGTTCTCCCTTTGGTTTGCTTAGATTGCAATCTATTCAGGTCAAAGATTTAGTCTTATTTTACATGGCATTTAGATGGACCAATTTCACTGAGGCCCTGGAGCTTGATCTATAGATAATTCTATTTCTAACAGTATTATCTGGAAAATATCTACAATTAATCCATGAAGAGGTACTAAAATCACAATGAAGAACAATTCCTCCCAAACGACTTAAAATTTCTGTCAAATTGCAGAATGGCAATGTTATATCTAGATGATTAGAAGAACAGCGTACAGCTGGCAGATGAGGGTCCCCAATGTTGGCACAGTCTGAATATTTTATGCTGAAGTGCTGTTTTTACTCTAAGATGGCTGGTATTTGTTATGTCTTAACATTGTGTCTTAAAAAGCTCGTAAAGGAGAAAAAGTTCTGCAGAAGCTAGACAGTAGCATTTGCCCTCATTGCCAGTTCCAACAGATCTGTCAGGTAAGAAAAAATGCTAAAGTGAAAATCAAGATATTAAATCTTACTCTTCCATTACCTTGTGAGGCAAAACTGAGGAAGAATAAGAACAACTTAACACAAAACAAAATTCTGAAGTGAATGGAAGGTCAATACATAATTTTAACACATCAGTTTTCCTTTGTAAACAGAAGAATTGAAATTGCTATGTCTAGAGATCTTTGAGAAAGTGGGAAGTACAAAATTAAGCAGTAGTTAATGAAGATGAGAATAATAAAAAATTTTCCACAAAGCTGTTCAGAATCAGATAAATAACATCAAGGAGTCAGATGTCTCTGCCTTTAGTGAAGCAGGTACCAAAATTCTGAGTCCTGATTACCCTGCTAATGGGAGCTGCCAGCTTCTCCTGGTGGGTTGTAATGTTGAAAGTCCTCAGGCCTGGCCTCCTGCCGCAGTGCCTTCCCCCAGCTTGCCTAGCTCATCTGCAGCACGGCTTTAGTCGTCTCTCTCCTGCAGCACCAGGTGAGACAAGGGTGTGGAGTATGTATCTAAGTACTTATGTCCAGATATTAGGTGGCAGCATTTGAAAGATTTGGATTCTCTTGTAGACAATGGAGAGAATGTTTCTAGGTAGCCATCCATGTAACCTATCTTAAACCTCTACCTCACTTCAGATTTCTCTTGGCTGACTACGAAGGATGTCTGAAACAACTTTTCTTCCCTTCTGTAGGATAAGTGTGAAGCTATTGGTCCCGCAGGGGCTAAACCACCTCCAGGCTCTTCTGCTGGCACACAGAGGGGCAGCACGAAGCCCGTGTCCAGGATGTGTCTTGGGTTGGTGCCTGCCATTACTGGCTCCCTCAGCAAAGCCACCCGTGCATTATTCTGCCTTTGCTCTTCCTGCAGCCGCCTCTGTGAACACAGGGACACCCCCCAAACCCTGCCCCTGCTGCCATGTCCCGGGACTCCCTGGGTGTTTGCGGGAAGGCAAGGGGACTCTCAGCTTTTGGGGCACCAGGTCTGGATCCTCACCACTGTGCATGCGAGCCCTGGACAATGTAAAAGCCCTGGTTTGGGTTTACATAGCAAATAATCCTGTAACTGTAATGGGAGGGTTTAGGCAGAAACATGCACAGGGATGCAGGCTGACACTGCAGTGCTGGTTGTTTCCCAGGAGCCCTTCCTCAAATAGCAAAAGAAATGGGGTGTAGAAATGAAAAAAAAAAAAAGAAATAATGACTTACGGATAAATCTTCCCAGTCCCTGTCCTCATTTCCTTTGGGGTGTTGTCTTCTTTTTCCAAGGCGTTACACATTTTAAAATGTCTAATCTTAAATTCCTTACTTTTTAACAAATGAAAATGAGTGTGGTGGTCCTGCAGCCTTCTGACCACTTGCAAAAGCTTCAGTTCCTCTTTGACACACCTGCTCAGGAGGGGTCCCACCAGTGCAATGCTTGTGGGGTGTTTTCTGAACACCTTCCCTGCTTTTAATAAGTGCTACTGCCTCCTTGCTTGTGTAAGGACAAGTCCGCGTGGACATAGTCGCAAGAGAGGAGTCTAAGGGAGAAAGATCTTCAAAGTTTCAAATTATATACTTCACTGAAATATATAATTCATACTTATGAGAATTGTATACAAATTCTGCTTGCATTGTGTAATTTATGCATATGATCTCCTGTAGTTCCTCAGTGAATGTTGTTATTCTTTTTTCTTATTAAAATATAAAAAATGTTTTTCTGTTGTCTCATTTTGCTAGAATTTGCCAATTGTTTGTAATTGGACTTGTCTTAGATATAATGTTCTCCGTTTCTTGCTGGATGGGACATGCCTGAACAGGGAGCGTGAACAATTATCCCAATATGTGAAGATTTAATGGCAAAACACACAAGTGCTTTATGTGCAATGATGCTCGGTGTGCCTAATGGCTATGGAGTTATAGTGGTGGTCCTACAGATGATGTCCTGCTGCTCCCTGCACTAGTCTGGTCATCTAAAATGCTGTTGGTTACCCACAGCTCTCACCAGCTTGAAGAGGCTTTGTAGGTGTGCAGTGCTTTAGAAACTGAGACCTCTTAAGGAAAATAAACAAGGACTCGATTAGCGCTCTTCAACCTATGTGACAGCTAATCTTTTCCTACTTTGTCTACTGTTTTTTCAAGAGCCAGAAACCTTGCATCTTTGCTTTAATAGCCTCTAATTAATGCACGTTTTTCCTCTATTGCTAGCACACCTGACATCTCTTCTTCATGTAGTATCTAAACATGATCTCTGTTTTTCATGTCAGCAACTGAGTTTCTCATTCATGTCATGTATAAACCCATGCAGGTTGGATCTCCAGTGTTTTCATCAGCAGCTTACAGTATACTGTGCCCTTTCCTAATATCCTTAATCTCTGCTTCTGGCAAATAGAATAGTGACCTACTTTATTTTTCTACCTTCAGAAAAAAAAAACCACCAAAGTGCATGTGTGGAGCAGCAGCTGCTGTTTGCTGACAGCGAGCAAAGAGCAGTGGTGTCCCTGGTTCAGAGCTCTGCTAAAGCCATTCTTGCTTTTACATCCCCTTCTTCCCTCTCCATGTGTGTGGGCATTCACTGCAGCCATATCTCTGCTGGTGGTGCTTGGGCACCATCACTCAAGTCTGGACAAAACAGAGGAGAAGAAGGGATTGCCTGTAGATGAGGATGGGTTAATTACAGGGAAAGTGGACTCGGGGACTGCAATCCCTTCTGGTAGCGCTCCCTGATGCAGCGATGACTCCTGCTTGCAAAGCTGGAAACATGCCAACAGCTCTTGAATGACAGACCTCCTCTTGGACCTTCACCTGAGATATCACTTATTTGGAAAACGTGTGGGGAGTAGGGACCAATGCATTATGTTTACTTTGCAATATGGGGAGAATGGAGGTGTCTTTCCCATGCTTCCCTCCCCCTCCCTTTCTTCAGTGGATGATGGTGTCAGCGTTGACTCATCAACCTGCTGGCTTCACGGGCATCTTCCCGTACCTCCAGGAACTCCAGTGCTTCACAAGGCTGTCATATGGTGATGAGAGCTAGGCACCAAAATAGAAAATCAATAGTATGCAAGCAGTCTCCTCCCACACGTGCTTTTAAAAATCTCCCCCACAACCTTTTGCATCAACACTAACCAGATTTCACCTATAAATCTGCTACACTTAATCTCCCTGAGTACCTCTCCAGCACTCGTCTCTCATCCCCAACTTAAGCTCCCTTATTGACAGATGCACACACACAAACAACTTTTTTTTTTCTCCCCTTCTCAATCCCCCATTGTTCAAAAACAACATATGACAACAGGTCTGGCAGGGCTGTATCCATCCTCTTTGCACTCAAAGTAGGGAACGGTTCAAAATGGGAGGACGGAGTTTTGCTCTTGCCCTGCTTTCACAGAGCTTCTTGTGAGAAGCAGCCAGGCAGCCCGTGGTCTTGAATTTGGGGGCTTATGTGGCCATCTCCAGCCTCCCTGCAAAGCCATGGCATGTATCTGCACAATTGCACATTAGCAGCTGGATGTTTTACCCTTGGCTGGCTTGAATGCTGTCTTCAAGTTATTGTTTCAAAGCTGCCTGATGCAACATCAAAGCAGCAGCCCAGACAAAGCACATTCAGGCTGGGAGCTGGGGTGGAAAGAGGGAAAATTCGCAGCAGAGCGGTCATGCGGGCTGTTTTTTC
Source organism: Ibidorhyncha struthersii (assembly GCA_013398815.1). Classification (NCBI taxonomy): domain Eukaryota; kingdom Metazoa; phylum Chordata; class Aves; order Charadriiformes; family Charadriidae; genus Ibidorhyncha; species Ibidorhyncha struthersii. The sequence goes on along the minus strand of VZSZ01007044.1, from coordinate 469,579 downwards.
TTTTGCTTCAGCGGGAGTGAAGGGCATGCAGGAGACCTGCTGGCAGAAGACGTTTTATAGGTGTGAGCCTGGCTAGAGGGAAAATCCACCCCAGCTCAGAATGCTGTTAGCTGCTTTTTTCTTTTCTTTTCTTTTTTTTTTTTTTTGATTGCCAAACTTTTTTAGTACCTATTGATTGGCTATTGATATTTGGACTAGGGTAACAGCACGAAGAGTTAACAGAGTTTCTGAGTCAAATGCATTGGTTCTTTCATGTAGTAAAAAGAGATGAGTAAGCTGAGAATCCTAACAGGAACTAATCTCCATTTCAGATCTTGTTTAGGAGATTAATTATGGAATATTGTAGACCTAATTAAACACATAATCGAGGGCAAATAGGCACAGCCTTACACCAACTAACAGAAATATAAAAATTGTTGTGCTGGAACAGATTGTATTTCTGTACTTGGAAAGTGAGAAACAGCCACAGCCTCTTACAGCTCTCACATAGATGAAACCAGTAACAGCAAGAAAAATAGGTCTCAATACATTAACCAACAAATTCTATAGTAAAGAAAAAACAATGACCTTCCACAGCCACAGTTGCAGTGAGTTTTGTGGGTACCAGGAGGTCTCAGACTGTTTTTCCACTTGCACAGCATCATCAATTTAAGAAACCTAAATTGACATAGAAACATTAATTCACCTTATTACTAATCTGTTGAATAGCTGGAGTAACAGAAACCTGAGTACTGAAATGATGTGCCTGTGTTCTCCCACAAAACTGGTGAAAGAAAAACTAATATAAATTGAGAGTCTCGACACTCAGCTGTTCTGTCAAGATTTAAGGAATTAAGGATATTACTTTGTAAACATACAAAACTCCACTCTGGGGGAAGTGAAATCACAAATTTAACTAATTGAGACAAATAATTCCAGGCTGCTCTTGTCAGCTGGCCGTTCCTGGGTCTGAGGTTTTTTTTTTCACTGAGCTCTTGTGAATTCCATGTTGACTCTCCCAAGTCTTTGCCACTTAGAAAAACTGGCAATTCTGTATTTTTTATTTTTTTAATGAAATTGCTTGTCACAGATGCATCAGTTTGGCTCTCTGAATTCTGCAGTTACTCAAATCACACATGGTCATTGAATCAATCATATTCTTAAGCAAGGGATATACATGTATATATGTATGCGTGTGTGTTACACATGAGTTATTTAGTTACATAGTGTTTCTGATGCCCTTTTCGGCTCCAGAGAGAAATGGCATGGCTACCTTTGCAGCATGGGCATGGTGGTGATGATTTTTCCATCAGTGTGCGTGCTGCAGAAGCTGTTGGCTTTGATTACAGGTGTCTCCGCTCCTCTTCTTTGAGTCGCCCCAGGTACTGGGGCACCGTCTCGGGATGCAGCACTGTAGTGCGGCCATTTTGGCCTTTTCCTTGGCTTTCCAGCCCATCTGTTTGATGTCTGCGCCTTTGTCAGGCCCAGCCATTAGTCAGACTTCTGTTGCACACTGGGTTGCTCTCCCCTGCCCTTCGCTTGTTACTCCTCGTTCTCTCTTGCTCTTGTTCCTTTGCTATAACTGACCTATTTCAGGCACTGCGTTTTACCCTCTGCTCCTGGAGGTGGCCCTAAAAAAGCCTTGTCCTTTCCTGTTTTTTCTTTACTGCCTCAAAGAAATAAAGAAATGAAGGTGTGCACTACTTTTGAGGACGAGAATATGTAGCATCTGTTTGAAAATAATGTAGAACACAATGTTGCTCATCTGCATGTGTGGGAAGAAAATAAGTGAACAAATCACCTGTCTTACACTCAACCTTTGAAGAGTATAACTCTAATTTTACAGGGTATATTTTTCCTTCAAGGAATTTTTAAAGGACACAGCTGAGAAATGGCTGTAAACAAGGAAGTGATCAGAAACAGAAATCAGATGAAGGGGGTTTACCTGGGACTTCTTGTAAAGCTCAGCCACTTCCCACGCTGCCAAAGTCCGCTCGTGATGGTGTGGCCTTTTAACAGCAAGAGGAAACTATCAGATAAAGGTCTGGAAAGGCCAGAAGATCAGTAACTGGTGAGTTGGACTACAAAGACATCACCACTCTGGTCCCACTTTCCATGACTCCGATGACCAAGATCCTTCCTAATCAAGCAGTTTGTGCATTTTGAATTTCAATAGCAAAGTTTTGCAGAATCAGGCACACATGTTCCTTTGCAGCAATGCCAGTAAGACTGGCATAAACCAGTGCCCTTCACGTACGTGTAGCCACTCCAAGGTGACCAGTGACTGTTCTGTTACTGAAGTGCGGACGGCTACTGTGGTTATCTTGCATGCTAAAATCTATGGCTTTGTTCAGCTTTCAAAGGGAATGTGGGAAAAAAATTGAAAAGATGTCATGCTAAAGATGAGAGCGGTCTGGGAGAGTTGTTTCTCCCCAGAGCAGAACTGACTAAGTCTTGTGTAGTTTGCTGCAAATAGAATTAGTGGCTAAGATTTACAAAAGTGAAAATGTTGATGGCAAGGTGGGTCCTGCAGAGCCTTTGGGAGTGTGGAGCTGTATCCACTTACATGGACCAACGCCAGCATACACCAGCTCCTGGTGCTTTGCAAGATGTCAGGAGAGATGATTGTTTCTGTCCCAGGGTTCAATGAAGTTATTCATGTATTTATGAAAAAAGGAAAAAAAAATCAGCCATTTCTATTTTGATAACAGTGTTTCATGATACACTTTGTGTTCTAGAGGAGCAACAGAAGGAGTTTCAAAAGTCTGCAGTTCCCTGGTCCAAAAACTCAATAAATGTGCTCAGAAATAAGACTGTTTCACAAAGACAAGCCCCCATTTGTCCAGCTGAATGGCTGGGGACTGGAGCCAAGCAAAGGTGTTTTACAAATATTTTTTTTTAATCCTGCTAAAAAAATTTTTGTCTTAATAGGACAGTAATCCACTTGTGCTGTAATACCGGTTAGTAATTAAATCATTTTGAGAATTAGAAATGCAGATAAAGCAAGCAGGGATTAAGCAGGGTCTGGTAGTTTTAGTCTATTTAGGAAATTCCCAGTTGAGTTTTTACAGAAAACTGCTTAAATGAGCACAGACAGGAAAAGCACCTTTTCAGCAATCACTGCTTGTTATATGGAGCCTGTATATCTCTAATTGTGACGTCTTTGCACATGTTAAGGGAAAAAAATGACGTGATACTGTCATGTTTTCAGCTTTCTTGCTAGCAGTTTGTGTGGTGCTATGTTTTGGATTTGGGATGAGAGGGCTGTTGATAGTGCACTGGTGGTTTTGGTTGTTGCTGAGCAGTCAAGGCCTTTTCTGCTCCTCACACTGTCCCTCCAGCTAGTGGGCTGGGGGTGCACAAAAAGTTGGGAGGAGACATAGCTGGGTCAGCTGACCCCAACTGACCAAAGGGATATTCCATACCATGTGAGATGTCATGCTCAGTATATAAAGCTGGGGGAAGAAGAAGGAAAGGAGGGGACATTCGGAGTTACGGTGTTTGTCTTCCCAAGTAACCCTTCCGTGTGATGGAGCCCTGCTTTCCTGGGGATGGCTGAACACCTGCCTGCCGGTGGGAAGTGGTGAGTGAATTCCTTGTTTTGCTTTGCTTGTGTGCGTAGTTTTTGCTTTACTTACTAAACCGTCTTTACTTCAACCCACGAGTTTTCTCACTTTTACCCTTCTGATTCTCTTCCCCATCCCACAGCGAGCGGGTGCGTGATCCTAGTTGCTGGCTGGGGTTAAACCACGACAGATACATATGAGGTCAGTACTTTCTATAAGTCAGTAAGATCCAATTATTTTTTTTTTAACGTGTGAGATAAACTCATTTTTTCTCTATGTTACTAACATAAACTCATTTTTTCTCTATGTTACTAACAGAAAGCATCAGCCTGGGGCAAAGACCCAAAACTGGTAAGTGTGAGATGTATCAAACATGGCCCAGGAGGCTCCCAGAGGCATCACGTGTAACTTGGGCACAATGTGGCTTACAAGGAAGGATGCATTTGGCACCTCCCTCCATGCTGTCCACAGCTCTCCTTTTCCCTTTGCTGCTTCCTCGGAAGGTGCTCGTCTACCCTTGGAGAGGGCTGAGGGGATAGGATCAGAGGTGTTCACTTCTTCTGCAGTCCTCATGAGACCTACAGGAAAGGGAAATCCTCTCCTGGCTCCGTGTGGTATCTCCACCCCATATTTCCCTGCCACTGTGCAAGAGGAATCTCTTTGGTGTTCCTCAGGGGTCTCCAGCCATGGGGAATGGGAGCAGCCGGGAACCAGGATTTTGGAAAACGTATCCTGAGTCGACCCAGGGCTGGCCACAGTGCATCCAGCCGCCCTCTCCAGCATCCTCACACCAACACGTGTAGCTTCGCTGCTCTGCTCGGTTTTTGGCTCAGGCTTTGCAGGGCCTGGCTGAGCTCTGAGTTATGTCACCTGGTATTTTTATATTACAACTTTGACTTTTGGTGCTTTCATTTAGCTGCATATTAAGATGCTTAAATGGAAATGAAGGCACTCAAGTTATGGTTTATACATTGTCTAGATCTGTACTTCTCTCTTGAAAATGTGTTGATCTAAATTACTGGCAAGTGCAGCTTTCTACATCTCTGATAGCACTGTCTTACACAACCAGGTCCCTGGGGTTCTGCTTGATCCTGGTGTTACAGATGTGGCATAAAAATAACTACATTTTCAAGCCCTGCCTTTGTAATTTTGCCCAGTAGTATGATTGTCCAGCTATGGCTTATAGCAGAAAACCCTCAGTAAAGAGAAACACACTGGACAGAGATTCATAGTGGCATGCTGTAATCTTCTCTCTTTCAAACAAGAAGGGTCAGTTTGAAATGAAGGTGGATGAAAACATTTGATTATTGCTTCCCGCCATTTTGAGAGTATCCTGTGCCATTCTTTTTCTCTTTAATTCTTATTAAATATAAATGAAACATGACAAACTATGCACAAACACCTTGTTGCAAGATAATAATTTACCATCTGATGCTAAGATTCTTAAATTTTCAGAAATCTCTGGAGAATACTATACTCTCTTAGCTGGTAGCAGGTTAATATATTTCCTTAGGGTAAATGACTTTTCGCTTTCGATGTTAGGAGAAACTTCTCTGGAAATCTTTCTCCCTAGCTAGAAGCAAATACTTTGTTATGCTTTATTATAACGGAACATCCATTCAGTGTACAAAAAAAAAAAAAAAAGGACTCTTACAAGAAATACCCTATCAATACTATAAATGATTAATAGAAAAGCATCATTCCCTTAAAATGATTCACCATATTTGCAGTGCAAAAGGCAAGTCAGATGCTGGAGTCACACCAAATTGACATTAGTGCTCTCTGCTCCTGTGTTCTGCTCTATCTTATTTTATATGCCTTCCTATCACTGTCTAAGTGCTTTCCAATTGTTCTGTAAGAGAGCTAATTGATGTGATTTGGTCGTCTTCTTACCCTTTCATTTTTATTTGTGCAGTAGAGTGTTTTGGTAGGGTTTGTTTTCTTTAGGATACACAAAACTATTTATTTACATTGGAGAAAACAGAGAGGGAAAGTGTACCTTGTGCTTGGGACAAACAGTTGAAAGGCTGAATGTTTCCAGTCCCTGTGGGACTCCACTCCCAGAGCAATTGGGCTCACTCATTTCCAAGGACACTGGGTTGAGCCCTTTCCGAGAGCTGCATATTTAGGTTTTCACATGCCTCTAACAATTAACCAGCTCAAACCCTCCTGCCTCCATGAGACAGCATCTTACCTCTGCGGTTAAAATCTTCCTAGAGAACTGAAGGAGCACAGATTTAAGCCGATTCACAACAGCTTTAATTAAAACTCAGTTAAACTGGTTCACATTTAAACATCTGGGAGATATATGCATGATCCACACTTAATTACTGTTGTGCAGCCTAATGCCCTCTTCTGTGCCCACAGCTGGTGGGCCTGTGCTCGGGGGCTGTGGGGTGCAGAGCTCTGCCAGGCTGCTCCACTCTCTTCTCCCCTCGTCCACTGCTCCCGAGCCCTCCCTGCCCTCTCCCCGCACCTCGCTGAGGCTCGGCAGCCCCGGGCGAGCAGCTGCAGAGCGTAGGGATGGCAGGTGGGGAGCCCAGAGCCACCCCAGCAGGGCCACTGCCGTGCTGCTGAGGAGTAGCTGCTTCTAGTGTCACAGGGGCAGCGGAGGCTGGTGGTGCCCGGTACTGCCTGCAGCCATATGGCTGCTCTAGGGGCTCCCTGGCACAGCCCCCAGCAAATCCTCTTAGTTCAGCTTCACCCTCTTTCTCACCTCTTTGATGTCAGTCTTGCCGTGGTCCCTGCTCCAGTCTCAATTCCCACCGCAAGCTCTCGCTGTCAGGCAGTGGTTGTGCCCCTGGAGTTCTCGTGGCCTGACCATGGCTCAAGGGTCGGACACTGAGGTTATGTCTGCTCTCTGCACAGAGTCCCGCCAGGTGATGGGACAACAGGCACAAAACGGCCCACATTCATGCCGTTAAACCCTCTTGCCCCCCAAACCAAGTGGCTGCATCCAAACCCCCTTGCCCGCTCCTCTGGTATCTGTCACAGGCACATTACTGAGATGAACAAGCCTAAGGAGAGCAAAAAGGGCATTTGGTAATGAGGGGCACTGTCTGGTAGCAAAGACCAGGAATGAAGAACTTAAATCTGCTGCTAACATTGATTCTCCTCTTTGGTACATCGATAAGGTATCTGTTTGTCTCAGTGTGTCACAGGCACATTCCTAAGGCTGTTATGAGGATTTTTGTTAAAATTTAGATCAAGAAAATGAAAAGCAGTAAATAAAATGTTCTTATGTAGAGTGGAAGTAGGTGCGTAGCCTTATGTACCAGGAAGGGTGCGCTCACATTAACAAGAGGTTGTTGCAATTTATTCTGTTCCTCAAAATCTAGGTAAGAAAACAAAAATCCCCGCTGATCCCTTTTCAGTTTTGAAGCAGCACGATAAAAAAACATCTGCTAAAGCTAATGACTGCATTTGCATAGATTACATGTGACGATCCAGCACACAACAGGGTGTCCTGCCATGTAGACAACAAGCCACAAGGGTGATGCACTTCTTTGGCATTTATTGCCAGGAGTCAGCTACACTTCTACAATAACAGTGTCAGCTCATTTCCAGGAGGGCTTTGGCTTACAGCGCCAGAGAAAATTACCGATTCCCTCTTGTTTGCCAAGCTGAAAGGTGTAAGGGCTCTCTCCTGCCAAGTGTGGAGGAGGGAGAACAGCTTTCATAACGGCACCCAGCAAAACCCCTCGGCCCTGGAGTGGTGGGGCGAAGGCGTCCGATCTGCTGGGCTCAGGCTGAGCCGCGACCGCCGGCAGCACGGGCACGGGGCTGGCCGCAGGCGACACAGGGTGGCTGTGCACAGCCCTGCTCTCCGCCGGGCTGAGGGACGGCCGGCGCCTGTCATGGGGCATCATGGCTGGATGCCACGTTGAGTTGGAGGGGAAAAAATGGTTCTTTTGTGTTTTCAGCACAGTGGTTGAGTTTTATGGCATGGCTTTGTTATTCTTGCAGGGCTGGCTATGGACAAACACAAGACGACAATTTATATCCTAAGGCAAACTGGCTCTGATATGGTGCTACTCCTTTTCGTTTTGCTTAATTGGGCTAACAGAAAAAGACAACAGCTGCAATGGTGGGAATGAAAAATGCCTTTGCTTGTCCTGGTTTTGACAGCAATCAGCCTGACAAGGGATTATCAACTGATCTGAGATAAGTGTTAGTGAAGGATGCAGTTTGTTGTCCGTTTATCCCCTTTACTATTTCATAGATACAATTACACTTCAAAAAACTAATATAGAGAGTGATTTTGAGAGACAGTGAACTCTTAGGCATGTTTAGGTAAGATCAGAGTGTGAAAAGGAGAAGAATGTCTCTGAAAAAAATGCTTTGGGACTTCTGTGTGTTTAGATATGTACGTATGTGTGCGCACGTGTATCATGAAGTGAGCAAGTAAAAATAGAGACTGGCCATAGGCACGTGCTTTTGAAAAAAAAAAAAAAAAAAATCAGGTCATTTTCTTCAGCTTGTGTCTTCCAAGACTGCAGATCTGACAGTCACGGGATGCTTCCTTCTGGCCTGGTAATCCATGAGTTCAGGCAAAGCTCTGCGACCACCTGTCAGCCTATTTTTGTGAAGCTCCATGGAAAAACTCCATGAAAAGGACTGGAAGATCTTGACTGTCCCGTTTGATAGATACGACATCTTTCCGATTGGCGCATGGTTTTCCCATCGGGTTTTGCTGGAATCCGGGGACAATATACCTTGGCCAGGAGTCAAGAGAAATGGGCTTCCCTCAACCAGCCAGTGACACCAGGCCAACCTGTGCTGCTGGTTTCCAGTTTGCCCGCCTCTGGCCCCAATCCAGCACCATGGAGCTTGGTGGGAGTTTTGCAGTTGGCCTTCGTAGGTGCCGAATTCAGCTATCGTGTGTGGCAACACCACTGACAAGAGCCCCCTCAGGTCCCAGGGGGCTGAGGGATGCTTTTCCTCCGTCTTGGCTTCCCTACCAGCCAACTCAAAGGGCCTAATCCTACATTTCTTACATGTTTCTTGTGCAAATGGTGCTTCTCTGGAAACCTGGTTTGTCCAAGCAAGAAGAAGAGCAGGAGTGGAAGCCCTGGTGATTATTCCTCTTGGTACTAATCTATTCTTAAACTGAACTGCACTCTTTAGATATTTTAGTAAAACTGTCATAAATCAACACCCACTGCTTCATTTTTCTTAGTGATGCAAAAAAAAGGAAAAAGAGAACTGAAAAGCTGTCCTTTAGCTGACATTCAGTTGGAATTGATCAAGCGATCTGCTGTCAGAGCAACAGCTCTTGTCAAAAATAGCCCTTTGGAAAAAAACCTCTGGTGTTATTTGTATCGTGTGTACCACACAATGCTCTTTAGTGAGAGCAGGGCAACAGAGACCAATATTAAAAAGAGATCAGTGAAAGTGCTGTGTGGGAAATGAATCGTGTGCTTCTCTACAAGCTACCAGTGTCCCTATGACCGCCTCCAACTAACGAGTTCACTGATGTGCATCAAGGCATCATTTTTAGAAAGAATAAGGAGTGTCGGTTTTCTTTAGAAACTCTCACAGCTCTGAGGGAATGATACAACCAAATTCCAGGCTGCACCAAGCCTTTCCCATAGCGTAACTTTGACCAGAGTCCCAGTCCTGCAAACTCTTGACCATCTCAGTAGCTCCCCTGGTGCAACAAATAGGCATCGCCACGTGCACATACATTGAGCAATGCACACGCTTGCATTAGAGATGGTGGAAAATATTTTATTTCTGTGTAACAATGTTTTCCCCAAATGGAAAAACTGAAAGCTGAAAAATGTTGGCTGATATTTTTGGGAAAGGGAGGAAATAACTTAAAATCCACAAATGCTGAAACATTTGGAGTGGGGCTGATTTGAGCAAACTTCTGTGTTTTTCTCTGAGCACTTAACTTGGGCTCAGAGCTTTTAGAGTAAGATTTACCTCATTCACCCTTAAGCTGACACGTAAAACAGGTCAAATAAACTGCACCCTAAGAATACCTGTCTTTTGCCATATTAGAGAAAGGGGATTTAAGCTAACTAGCTGAGATGCAGCTGTTTACCCTGCAGCTGGTTGAAGTATGGGGAGACAAAACCTACTCTTTGGTTTGAAACAGATGGAAACCAGTGGTTCCAAATGAGAGCTTTGGGATTTTAACTGTTATTACACTACGTGGACTCTTCTATTTTGTATGAGAAGGAGAAATCATGAATGCAAAGAAAAAAGTTTTCTAAATGCTTCAATTTAATTTCAATCTGTACTTTCTTTGAGCCTGCTTATTGGATTTAGAAGGGGTGTCGTTAACTGCTGAGAAGCTGGGTTAGAGCTGTACAGTTCCTTTTCACTTTCTGAAAGCTTGAGATCTCATTTCATCATGTCACACTTTTTAATTCTAGCAGCGGTAAACCTAGACAACATTCATAAGTATATAATAACTGATGGGATGTGTGAAGTGAAATACATATCCTTCACATCCACGGATTCACTGGTTAGGATTCTTACCTGTATCTTCTACGACAAAGCAAAAAGACTTTTCCATAAATGCAGAAAATTGCCAAACACTCTTGAGCTTGCAAGGAATGGCCTAGTTTTGTATAGCATCTTATATTCAGCCTTTTTGGAAGCTGCTGAGACATACCCTCCTTCAAATACAAAATATATAGTGTCTATCTGCTTAAGAGCAGCTCATATAGGAGTAGCTGCAGTTCAGAGCTCCTGAAAAAAAAATCCCGACAGTGAATTCTGTTATTAGTTTTGTAAACTTGTCATAATAAAAAGCACAACTATTTCTCTCCTCTCCCACCATGTCCCAAGGCCCAGATTTAGTCCCAAAGCTTTTCAGTAACTCCCTCGCAGCCTGTGTGTCTCACACGTGCTCAGGTTCCCTTTGCCTCTTTTACATTTGGCCTCTGAGTCCTTTCACCTGAGCCCAAAGATTTCCACATGCTACTGTGGTGCTGGCACCCAACTGATGTTCTGCCCAGGGGCTGGGTTATACACAGTGAAATGAGGGGAAAGAAGGAAAGTGAGACGGACTGCTCCTGACATCAAACTAATAATATATCTGTCAGTAACTGTAATGAAATGAGTTGTTTTGTTGTGTTATTTTTGTTATCTGCAGCAGCTGAAAGTAGCAATAGTCTTGCCGGTGAGTTGAAGACGTATTTCTTATTTTTAAAAAAAAGCACAAGTCATATGATCATATCTATCTAGGTATCCTATTTAGGGAGGTTGAATCTTTAATTAAAAGCCTGATTCTGTCTTTTACATCCACTAACACTAATCAGAAGTATTTCTGCTGAAGTCAACGGAAAGGTCCGACATGGTACAAGGGCGAAGAAAAAACTCAGGCAGCCCCAATGTGATGAAAGTTTTTTGAAAGCTTGCCTCTCAGTAAAAATGTCCTCATCCTCCAAAAATCATTCTCAACTGTTTGAAAAACACATTCTGACCCAGTATTCTCCATCATCCCCCTAATCTGCTTACGCTGTTGTTTGGGCTTTTAATTAAAAGTAGTGGGGAAGACCCATCCCTCCTGTGGTACTATTGTCTGTCAGGTCTGCTGGGACTGCACAGCCAGAATTTTATTTTCATTTATTTTTGAAGTAGAAAAACATAACTAGCACAATTATAAATTAATAAATAAATAAATTTATAATGTCTGGGATATTGCAAACATCCAAAGAAGAAAGTGAATGGCTGCATATTCACGTAACTCCCCCCCCAGCCCCGTATTTAAGGGAATTTTTTTTTAACACTTGTCTTTTCAGTTCAGTATATGGAAGAAAATAAACTCTCCACATTTCCAGTAATTACAGTGCAAGTAAATCTGGGATTGGGCTGGGTTAATTCTTAGAGGTTCTAGCTACAACATTACAGCAGGATTAATCTAGAGGTTTGGGTATTTTTTTTTTAATGCAGAGGGCTAGGACACTAACATATTATTAATTAGAAGTAAATTTGTCCCTTGGGGGACTACATGCACTGTGTGCATTTTTAACTAGTATTTAGCTTTAAGACAAATGACGGATATTTTCCCCCTTTCAGTTTCTCAGTTGCTTCCTTATTTCTCTGTAATCCTTTTGTTTTGCATTGGGAAGAACAGCTGGATAACACAGAGATCATATGCAGACAATCGATTTTTTCAGTCTGTTGGCTGAACTGGAAAACATTCAATAATTTTCTTGCGGGTAGAACTTGTATTTTGCTTCATTTTGGGAGAGTTACTGTTATTTTCCTATTTTGCTCTTTAAAACAGCAAAACATAAGCCATTTATACAGAAATGTTGTTTCAACAGCAAAAAACCCCTACAAAAATCTTGAATGAAATACTGTAACTTAATCCTTTCTCAGCTCAGATTGTTTATTTCAGAATCCCCATGATTGGTTTGCTCAACCTGAACATCCATTTCTTGCATGAACTTTTTTTTCCTATAAAATTGCACCCAGAATGGATGCTGGGGCTGAGTGACAGTAATGAAAGAAAACCTCACAGTGGCCACAGTATTCCTGTCACATGCAAAGGTGTTGTTTGCCTTTGCTGCAAGGATATTATCGGTGAGAACAAAAGGTGTTCCTCCTCGTGAAGTCCTCAGTAGCAGGTGTCTGGTCTAATATGCAGTCTTCCAGGCTCATGAAATGGGACTTCTTCCCATTTTGGCTAGACTGGACCAGTGTTTGAATACGTGAAAGGTCAGTGGCTGATTTTTCTTTCCTCCACATTTATTCTGCTAAGGGCACAATCATTTACCTGTTCAAGAATCTGTATCTCAGCTCTCATTTGGTGTGATTTCTTGGAGATTTAGAGGACATTTTGGTTTCTTGAGTTGCACAGTTCTGCAGCAGGCATTTTCAAATTCTATAAGCCTGTGGGCTTCAGACATAATTTTCTGAAAATAGAGTCCAGGTCTCTATTTTGAGAAACAGGTCTTGTTCTGCTCACTGTATGTTTCCCCGTATTGTAGCTCTTCAGCCAATAAAACCAAGTAATGACAGTTTATTATTTCCCAGAAGACTGGAGATATACTTTCCAGGGACATGTGCATCTCCCAATCATGATGATCTTTGCTATCTGTGCACTGCACTGATAGCAGCTTATCCCAGTGACAGTTTTTCATGTGTTAATCGGGCAGTATCTGATGAGCATGAAGCCTGTGCAGAGATGACAGTTGATAGTGTAGGAAACTCACTTTATCCCTCATCTTTTACTTGCCACTCCCTTTCTTCCTTCCATATATCGCATTTTTTAGATTCTTTTAAGAACCTTTTCCCTGAGACATCCCCAAGTTTGAGCTGCCTGAGAGTGAGGGTCAGCCAGGCTCTGGACATGCTGAACTGCACATTTGTCGTCTTTACGTTGTCTTACAGTTACAATCTTAGACAGTTTTGCTAGCATTAAAGTTAGTTAGTCTCTGTGTTTCAGGGGAATTGGGACTAAGACCTCTTTTTCAGGTAACATTTTTTCCTCTGCAGCCGGGGAGAGTTTGGTTTGCAGAAAAGGATGTGGAAAATGGTCTGACCTGGGAAAACGGAGGGAGGAGTAACAAAGCAAATAACCCTGAGGAGGTTGTAGCTGCTGCCGCTTGGCCTGGAGAGGGAAGAAGGAAATATGCAATATTGGAGGACATGGATCTGTTGGGAGGCAAATGCAAATAAGTGGCAAATGTTAGAAATCCAGATACTTTTCCTCTGTACCTGTATGAGCAGACACTTCCCACTGATATGTGTTACAGCAAGAAGGCTCATATGGAAAATAAGAGGGATTCTTTAACCCCCATTTCTTTTTCCGAACATTTTTTTTTGCTGTTTTTTTAGCTGTTCTCTTTTTTAAGTCCCAGTGGTTCCCTGAGAAGAGCTTAAGGTATCAGCAGAGATCTGACATTACTTATGTCTTCATTAATGAGCCCATTGATTTTGTAATCCAGCAAACAGCATCCCTTCCATTTCCTGATACTGTAATGCATTGAAGAGTTTATCAGTGCAGTAGCATACCCAACCACGTAAGAAGAAATTGTGGTATTTGAAGTAACTTTTCAGGTAGTGGGCCTGTTTTCCCTACGAACATGTCATTGCTCTGGACTTCCCTGTACTCATCCTTAAATTATAGACCCTGGCATGGTAATTATCCATGGCTTTTTAAAAGCCTGATGACTTTCTCCCATCACCAGCTGGGGTCTAGATGCAGGCACTGTGCTGGCCAAAGTCTTGCAATTCACTTTCTGTAATTTAGATTCACTGCTTATCATTAGGAAGACCTGCTATTTTTAAATTGATGTAGCATCTTGGAGCCCTATGAATTATATATACCCTATAGTGTATGTAATGGTAGAAACACTGTAGAGAATGCTAACAAAACAGACAAACAACAAAAAAAAAAGGTAAAGAACTTCAGCAGAAAATGGGTAAACTCTGGCTTAAAAGTGAGCATATGCTGGGTACTACGCTAAGAGCGCTGCTCCTGACTCTCTGGAGTCACTGAAATGAAGCATGAAGTGAAAAATTCCTGCAGAGATTTTCAGACACCCCTGTCCTGTCACCCTGTGCTCGGTGCTCCTGTTCAGCACGTGAGGCAGCCTCGAAACACCAAAAAACTCTGGGGCTTCTGTCAAAATGACAGCCAAGATGGTTTGCTAGCTGTCACTTCCATCACTAATTCATACTCGGTGAATCCTAGGATTTTTATTCAGTATTCATTCCGTGTCATATATTGCAGTCTCCAGGGGGAACTGTGTGTGTCTGCCTGGTGTAATCACTGGGGAAAAGGAGGGTGAGGTTGTAGTTATTGCTGCTGCTGTTTCACCTGATGGCTCCAGCTGCGGGGCTGCCCCCATGGCTCCAGCACTCCGTAGGGAGTGATGCTGGGACAGGGCTGTGGCGCCTGAGGGTCGCTGGAGAAGGCACCCTCGGCTGAAATGATGTGAAGCAGTGGCTTCCTGAGGATCACAGCACAGGTCAGCGGTGGCACCAAGGCTGGGGGCTGGACCGGCAGTCTGTGACAGTAACCTTCAGCAAGCAGCCCAAAACAGCTGTAGGGTATGTCCAGGGGACAAGGAGAGGATAGTCTTCACCTCAAAGTCCTTAATTTCTGTAAAAAAGTGTATACTTATAAACACTACATGTTTTTTAAATGACCTTTTTTTGAATAATTTTGTCATACTGTGCTTCTTGTCTGTTTTTCTTAATATTAATTCTAAAGAGGAAAGAAATCCATCTCTGAAAGCATTTCTTCCACAGACCCTTTTCGATATCCCCTTCAGCTGGAATAAATGTTCTGCTGTGGCTGTGCCGTGCAGCTCAGCATGGGATCTCTTCCACTGGGTCGGACGCCCCTCAGACTAAGCCAGGTCAGGAGGGATGTGGTAGAAACGCCTCTCTCACCACAGCTGCTCAGCTGCCCCTTGTCTGCAGGTCAGCAGGGGCTCCCAGCTGACTGTGGAGTGTCTCTGTTTTTTATAATTACAGCTCCTCACTTGTTTTCACTTTGCGAGGTGTCTGTCAGTCTGTCTTTCCCCTTGCCAGGAAGACTGAGTTACGACATTTTTCACTGTCAGAAGCAGACTTCCATTTCAGACCTACAGAGATGAAGGGAAGCCATAAAGAAATCCCTACCACAATTCAGGGGGTTGAGTTTTAAACCTCTGAGAAAAAAATGTTAGTAGGTATTGCTTACGTAGGCTTTGCACAAGCTTCCTGGAATGTAAAACCAGAAAGAATAAAAAAGGACCGCATGGAAGGAAATGTCTCTGACTCCATTTCATCCAGCTCCTCACCATCCTTTTCCAGAAAACACCTTTGCTCACCTTGGAAGGCCATTCACACAGCTGATCCCGTATCCCTTTACAGTTTTGCAAAAATGACACCATGCCATTTGCTTCCAGGGGAAATCCCAGCCGAAAGCAGGGGGAACCAAAGGGGCAAGGGAACGCCACTCATCTCCGTGTGCGAAGTTCCCATTCCACACGCGGACATGGGCACAACAGATGTGGCAGAGAACATTTTGTCCCAACCTCCTCGATCATCCAGCACTCAGGTGTCCAAGCATCTCTAGACGGAAGAGCTATTTTGCATGAATACAACCACCTTTCAGCACTACTCTTCTTCAGTTAGAAGTCAGTGAACACTTTGTCTAAAGCTTTTCCTGTTGAGCCCTGCAAGGGCAGGTTGACCGAAGCATGTCATGAGTTCATGATGGATCCATAGATGTCTTTAGGTTAAAACAAAATAATAAAATAAAAAAAAGAAAAGGAAAACTGGGAATGTTTCATTTGTCGCTTTCAAAATACATGCTTTAATATTTCATTTTAGAATGACGACCCATTTCCAGAGGTACTTCAAGGTTAAATAACCTCGAAGGTTAAATCATATTTTTAAATGCGCAAAAAGGATTGAAACCAAATGTGTAAAAAAAAAAATTAAATTTGTCAAAACATTTCTAAAGTGGTAATTTCAGGTTGACCTCAAGTCACTTTCCTCCATTAACACTTGGATTTTAAGCTGACTTAAAAACAAGCTGAAAGTCCACCCCTTCCGTGATGGCTGCAAATATTCACACAAAAAGAAAGAGAGCACAATAACTTGTCTGTTCCATACAGCTGTGACGCATTAAGTCATCTGTCCTCTGCCTTCTGCGTCTCTGTATCTCCTTCCTTTGGACTCAAGGCTTGGGAGAAGAAATGGTGAATTATAAAGGACTGGTGAAATGTAGCAGAGTGCCAGCAGGAAAGTGCAAAAATCGCAAGTTCAGCCACGTGGCCAAGTCTTACTTATTAGCATTTTGGTGTGCATTTTCACAAGATACATGACCAGATTTTGATCTTTCAAATTTCCAAAGGACGCCTGGCTCTGTGTATTTGCATTTGCACAAGAGCATTTCCTATTTTCTCCTTTTTATCAAGTTTCCTTTGTCTATCTAAAGAGCAGAAATATTGCCAAGTGATGGGGGAACCCACGACGTGGCACAATTGATGGAGGTGCAGTCAGGGTGAGCAACTTGTGCCTATGGGTGAAGGTTCTGGTCCGACCTCCTGTCTCCGTGTCTCTCTGGGTGCTGGGCATGTTTATGAACTGCACTCTGTAAAATGTAACTCACTTTTCCTCCTCCAGCCACAATCTCAGCTTCTGTCTCGTCTGCCCTTTCCGTCTCTTGCAGAAGGCAGGAGAGACCTGTAAGTTGAATGATGTGCTCACATTGCTCTTATCGAACACTTGTAATTGTGAATGCAAATGGAGCTTTTTATACATGAACAGAAAAAGGACTAAATTCACTGGATAAATTATTCACAACAGATAATTCAACCTGCTCTCCTGGGAGAGTGCAATGAATGTCTGATGATGTTAAAAAAAATAATAATAATCCCACAACTAATTCTTCCAACCAGTGAAGTCAATGGCAAAACCTTTTACTGACTTCAAAGGGAGCAGAACCTAGCCCCGAGCCAGAGAGCCCACATACGACTTCTCTTTCGTGGTCCTCACTTGCATTTAGAGCTGAAACCCAGACAAGCGTTTATGTTTGGAGGAGCCCAGGCTAATGCTGTGCAGCAGAGTCAGGCTGCCAGGGCGCACGCATTGTTGCAGCTCCGGTTGGGCGCAGGGCACTGCCCCCAAGCCCAAATAACCCGGCCTCAAGGGAGAGCCAAGGTAGAGGTGGTGTTCAGCGAGTTTGGAGCTCAGGGCAGGTTAATTTGGCCAGGTTTGTCTAGTTCGGAGAAAAGGAGGCTGAGGGGCGACCTCATTGCTCTCCACAGCTTCCTGAGGAGCGGAAGTGGAGAGGGAGGTGCTGAGCTCTTCTTCTCCCTGGAGTCCAGTGACAGGATGCGTGGGAATGGCTCAAAGCTGCACCAGGGGAGGTTCAGACTGGACATTAGGAAGCATTTCTTTACCGAGAGGGTGGTCAATCACTGGAACAGGCTTCCTAGAGAGGTGGTCAGTGCCCCAGGCCTGTCGGGGTTTCAGAGGCATTTGGACAATGCCCTTAATAACATGCTTTAACTTGGTCGGACCTGAACTGGTCAGGCAGTTGGACTGGATGATCATTGTAGGTCCCTTCCAACTGAACTGCTCTGCTCTGCTCTACTCTACTCTATTCTAATTTACTTTGCATCTGGGATAAATTTGCAGCCAGTGAGGGGTTTTGTGACCAGGGTGCCACCAGCCCCCCAATGTGGCTGTGCTGCTGGCCATCATCGCCGGTGGCGATGCGCAATGGGTGCCATGACTGCGTGCAGCGGACGCAGCGTCTGGGAAAAAGCGTTCGTGGGGGCGGCTGCCACGCTCCCCCTCCACGGCAGGGGAGGCGAGTGGAGTGAGGGCTGTGCTGTACCCCAGCTTGTGCCACTGCTCCCCTCTGGTCACCGGTGGTGGGGACACGTGGCCTCGAGCACTGGGGAGAAACAAAGACATGGGAACAGTGCTAAAGGGGGGAGCAAGGGAGGGGAACGATGTCGGCATAATCCGCCTCCACCCCGGGGGTACCTCGTGGGTTCGGTCTGGGTGTCTCATGTTTCCACACGTCCAGCCCTGCCGTGGGGCGCATTGTCACCTACAGACCGTGTCGTCGTCGTCGCGCCTGTGTGTGCGTGTTTGTGTCCCCATCTCTCGGCGCTGCTGGTCCTTCGCTGCACTTCACATCGCAGCGCCCGCGGTGCGAAGCGCGGGGTGGCCGCGCCGGGGGACACGGAGGCGACGCAAAACGCTCTCGTAAATAAAAGCTGAGCTCTGCCTGCCCGGGTGGGGAGCCGCGACCCCCTCCGGGGCCACGCGAGGGGCCGGTGCCCATCCCCCGGCGCCGTGCGGCAGGCAGCGCGGCCCTGCCCACGCGTGGTGGTGGTGGTGGGGGGAGGCGGCGGCGGCAGGAAAGGGGTTAAGTTATATAAGCCGTTTTGGGGAGGGGTGGCGGCAGGGGCGCTGCCGGCGGAGCTGCGGCGGCTCAGGTTGATTCCGAGTGGGCGAGGGCGGCCTGGCGCAGGCCCGCGGCGGAGGAAAAGCGGCTTATCCCCTTCCTCCCCCCTCCATCATCACCACCGCCACCACTACCACCA
>VZSZ01007044.1:431904-450674 GCA_013398815.1 Ibidorhyncha struthersii | reverse complement strand
CGACCCGCAGAGCAAGGAGTCGCAGGGCCGGCCGGCCGGCGGCCTCGGGCTCTCCCCCGGCAGCGCGGTGGCCAAGTCGCACAGCTTCTTCTCCCTGCTGAGGAAGAACGGCCGGCCGGAGAACGGCAGGGCGGAGAGCGGGGACCAGCGGGCCGGCGGCAGACAAAAGAAGGGGCTGAAAGGCATCTTCAGCAGCATGCGGTGGCATAAAAAGGACAAAAACGGCAAGGAGGAGCGGGGGGAAAGCTCGGAGATCCAGTCCGGTCTTATCATGCCGGGGTCTTTGACCGCCAGCCTGGAGTGCATCAAAGAGGAGACGCCAAAACCTTTGTCTGAAACTCCGAGCGGCGCGGGAGACACCGGGCTGGCACCGCCGCGGGAGAAGCGCAGCGGAGAGGCGCACGCCCCGGCCGAGGAGCCCGAAGCCGGAGGTGGGGAGTCGCGGGACGGCGGTGTCCCCCCCGGGGAGGACCCTGCCGCTGCTGGAAGGCGACCCGAGGAGCTCAGCCACGAGCGACCGGACCCGGGCGCCGGAGAGGTTGGGACTGCGAAGGATGCGGCCATAACAGGTGACATTCCAATAACGACTATTCCCCCTGTTGAACCTCACTGTGATAGCGGTCAAGAGACGGCAGCCGCCCCTGACCCTTCCTCTGTTGATCCACCCTCAGAGCAATCGATTGATCGTATTTGTTTGATGTTTGCTGACGTGACTTCACTGAAAAGCTTTGACTCTCTTACAGGCTGCGGAGATATTATTGCGGACCATGAGGAGGATGTGGGCGGCGGGAGTGGCGGCTGCGAGAANAGCACCCCCGGGGCCGGCAAGCTGGGTGCCTCCAAGAAGCACCCCCCCATGGTGGCCTACCAGGGAGGAGGGGAGGAGATGGCCAGCCCGGACCAGGTGGATGACACCTACCTGCAGGAGTTCTGGGATATGCTGTCGCAGACAGAGGAGACCCAGACAGAAGGAGGAGGAGGTGGAGGGACGAAGAAGCCCGAGGGGTTGAAGGAGAACCGAGGTACCGAGGGGCCTCAGAACAGGGTGGCGGTGAAACGTGGTGGCCTCCACCAGATCCCCATTCACCTCAACCACAAAGAGGAGCAGAAGGGCAGGGAGAAGGAGCAGCACGAAGGTGTCCCAAACAGCGACGAGGGCTACTGGGATTCTACCACCCCTGGTCCTGAGGAAGATGGTTCCACAAGCATCCAGAAGGAGACCATTCCCAGGGACAGCTACAGCGGGGATGCTCTCTACGACCTCTACGCCGAGCCGGATGAGAACCCACCAGCGGGGCCTACGGAGGAACAGGTCGCTTGCGTGCCACGCTCCAAGCCCGTGTCTCCAATAACAACCACGTGCTCACTGAAAACACCCTCAAGCACATTGAAGGACTCCAAGATACCCATCAGCATTAAACACCTTTCGTCGCATCCTGCCAGCCATGGAGCAGATGCCAGTAACAGCCACCATGTCGCACACCATCACCTGGCCAAAAGCGAGATGCACAGAACAAAGATCCCCGTCTCTAAAGTACTGGTACGCCGGGTCAGTAACAGGGGCTTAGCAGGGACAACAGTGAAAGCTGCCACGTACCAGGACAGTGCCAAAAAGTAGTTGAATAAGAGGTGGAGACAAAAACAGACAGCAAGGTCAGTGTGTGAAAGTCTGCATAGGAGATCACAGATAATGAATTAGTTTTACATCACCTGAAAGGCTCACTTCACTGTACTCCAAGGGCCTGCACTTCTGCATCCCTTCTTACTAGACTGTATGGCTGAATATAAAAAGTCGACGTCTTTTCGAGCACTTTTTTTTACATTTGTATCTTTTTTCTGCAGCACTAAACACTGGGGAGGTTCATTTTTACATGCCTTTTTGGAAGCAGGACTTGGAATTTGAACCTAAATGAGCATCCTTCCTCATGCAAAGCAGTGCCATGAGTTCTTCAAGGGAACAGAGTTACAAAAGGAGCGACACGAGAGGTTCTCCAATACACTTATCTTTTAATCATTTCTGGGGAGGAGTGGAGGGTGGGTGCCTGGCTCCGAAAATGGTGTTTGCTCTACAAGATGTTGGAAAGAAATGCCAAGCAAAAACCAACCAACCTAACAGGTATTTTACCTGCTGTAGGAACAAAAGCACTGCTCAGCAGCAGACTTGATTGACTTGTGTGCAGTAGCTAACTAAGGAGTTAGGTGGACTTGTCTAACAGGAAAACATATTTTTGTTTGTCTGTCTGTCTGGTTGGTTTTGATCTGGTCTAATGTAAATGGGTAACAGAGACACCTGACGTAGGTTCAGATGTTTACATCAATACTTGTCCAATAATGCATACAATCAGGTTCAGGGAAGTTTTACTAAATGCCAATATATACACACTGTTCACATTTATACAATAACTTGCTCGCCATGTGTAAATATATACATATTTTAGCAGGTTTACTCAATGCTACAGATTTTTTTATTAAAAAAAGAAAAAATCACTTGTCTGTATTATCTAGAGTTTAAGCAAGAGTTAGTTTTTATAGGTAGATAATTTTACAGTTCTAAAATGATAGAACTTTGTGTAAGTACCTTAAATTAGAGCAAAACTCTGTTTTGTATGGGCTCGTGCATCCCCAGATAAGTAAGTCTGAAGTGCTGATTTTGTTCCAGTGGCACATTCCATGGGTCAGAGCTGAAGTTCTGACAGCATTGCCACTGCAAACCTCTATTTTCAGGGGTTTAGACGAAGTTGCTCTGGGCTTAAACCTTACAGAGAAGGAACCCAGGAAAGAAACGTGTTTTTTAATTATTATTTTTTAAAATATATAAAATTAGTTTTTTGACTATTTAAAGAAAGTTTGGGTTCTTGTTGCTTTTTATTTTCATTCTTAATAATGTCAGAATAATTTTACTTTAAGAGAGAAAAAGAAATATGGTAAGCTAGTGGTACATAAAATGGTCTGATGAGCTTGTATCTTATGAGAAATGTATTAATGGCTAGGGCATTTTTGAATAGTGGCTACTGTACATGGGCATTGACAACATTTCAAAGAAATTTAATAGGGTTTTAATGTGCCTGAGGACATATTTTTATGATACACTGAAAAAGCTCCGAAAATCACTGAAGTCTAAAGGTAAATGTTATCTATTTACAAAATATTTTGGTATAAGTATTTAATCATCAGACCACAGTTAATATAAAATATATACTCCAGTGTATCTGAAAAATAATATACATTTAAAAGATATACTTGTCTATATTATGCAGAGAATCCTAAATTCACGTCATTGAAGCTAATGGGTCTGATCTTACATAGCAGTTGGTTTTATTGTCTCTTAAACTGAAAGAAAAAAAGGAAAATAAATATACAGAATATACATTTGAAGGATATTAAGGTTATAGATAAACCATAAAAGGCGAGGAAATACCACAGTAAGAATTTTATATATGTATATGTGTGGTTCACTGGGGAAATGACCTTATAGTCGCAAGGGTAAAATTGGCATCTAGTTCTGAAACTACTGCAGGATTTAATACCGAACTGCTATGCCCCAGTGAACAGGGAGAAAGCGTTAGTTGGGAAACGGTCCCTGTTTTCGTGGTTTGAGTAAGAACCTTAATACACTTCAAAGGAGATTATTTTATATGTTTTCTTTCTAACGTATATGTGTGTGGTTTTCTACATGCCTACTCACACAGACATGTTGTACATACGCATGTGTGGTCAGGACGCACCTCCTCCTGGGGTACACGCACCTGGGCGAAGGCGTGCACCCGTGCACGCTCGCACTCACGTGAACACAGACACGCGTGCACGCTCCCCACGCGCAGGCTGAGGGCATGTGCTGTAGATCTGTCTCCAAACACGCTGGCGGGGATTTCCTTCGCCTGAGAAAGGGATTTGCATTTGGCCTGACTCTGCTTGTGCATTTTAGAAAGTTCCAGCTGAAATACTCTCAAAAGGATGAATGTACAGAGCATGGAATATTATCCTGGTCCTCAGCCCTAAACCTAACATTCCTTTTTCTGTTCTTCTGTTTTCGTTTGACTGTAAGGGACGCATCTTTCCTTGCATGCCAGCGCTGCAGAAAAATCATAATTCCCCATTTTGTTGTAAGGACAAATTGTGCAGAGAGGTTCTATAGGGTACTGGACGTTGAGAGGGAGGGAGGACGTGGTGAGCTTGGGGTAGTACCATAAAAACTGGAAGCACCGTATACAGGTAGTAGGAGTGGTGCATCTTTAAAACCACTAGACGGTATCAGCTACCATCTCTACAGGACTTGTGTGTGGCAAATTATTCATCATATGCATTTTGTTTGCACTGTGGCATGTCTGTATTGAGAAACCAATAGAGTGACACTAGACTAGCTCCCTCTCACCTAATGACTAACACTAACACATCATTAAAATGCTTTGGCTTCCCTTCATTTTTCTCTCTCTCCTTTGTCTTCTGCCCCATTTTTCCTCCGTCCTCTGCATGCTGGCGGGCGGCTTCCTCCTCGGAGCGAACCCCCGGTTCGGAGCGGGGAGCCCTGGGCTGGCAGCGGGGTGGGAGGGCGGCCGGGCTGCCTGCCGAGGCCAGGTGCTCCCCAGTCACGCTCTCAAGCTTTCTATCGCATACCCAGTGTAAGTACATTTTGCAAATCTCTTGGCGGTTCGTTTGGCTGCTTGCTATGTACATATTTTAAGGACAATCATATCCTTAAAAGGGAAATGGGAAAGTAGCTTGTAGTAGGGCGTCAGTATTTTGAATCCTTGCGACATACTGACGTTGATTCAGGGTAATGGTTGTGTGAGAGTAAAAATACAATTTAATGCTCAAATTAACTTTGTATTTATAAAACTCACTTTTGTCTTTAAGCCATCTACGTTTCTTATTTCAAAAGGTAATAGAAAATTTAATATTTGCTAGGGCTTTCAATTTTCATCGAAATATATTTGTATAACTCCACACAATGCCTAAACCAATCATTAGAAGGAGGTTCAGAGGCTTTCTTTAGACCTAGATTTAATTCCTGAAAGATCCCTGTAAAATACTGTGAGATGCCTAAGAACAAACAGTTAATGGCTTGCTGGATTTAAAGGCTGAGACATAAAGAGGTAATAGTCCTAAGGCATTCTGTGGTGGTTTGCATTCTTATTTATGTTACCTTGTTCAAGCATTTATTTTCCTTGGCTTTGGTAGGTATCGAGGTAGAAATGGTGTTCTGAGTCCCAAAGATAACATTCCCGATGCTGTCATCGTTTTGATTTTCTTAAAGAATACTTTTCTTTCTTTGTTTTATTTGTTATTTTGTGGTCTGGATGATGCTTTGTAATTAACAGCTTGTATGTCTCTCATAAAGGATTTTATAGATCAGGATTTGGCATTTAGTTATATGTACTCTTTGCACTTTCAGGTCACTACTGGTAAATTTTGTATGTTGTTAGAATATTTCTATATATTGCGTAGTGGTTTATAGCTATCTACAGTGATTTTGGTGGTATACGTTCCTGTCCTATGTATCAGCACAAAAGATTTCCTTTCGGTAGCATGAAATGATGTTTTTGTGGACTTCTTTTGTCATGGTAGGAGTTAAGTTTCCTGTAGTATACGTGTGGCCTGCAGCAGACTTAAAGGGTCGTATTTTCCCTGTAGTGCGTATGCATTTTGCTCTTGCAAGTAATAGGACTCAAGCACACGTAGTAGATTTCAGAAGAAATTCCATGACTAGAATAAGAAAAATCTATGTTCAGTCTTATTCCATCAATCACCAGCATTTTCTTCATCCACTGTGAATATCCTCACTGCCATTCAGGGTAGTAGAGGACTGAATTTTAAAAATTACGTGCATAGATGTACGCTATGAAAATTAATTCACTGATTATTTTTTAATGAATCTTACTAAATTATTTATCTAAGCTAAGCGAATATTGCACCAAAGTCTTCAAAACCTCTGATACAGATGGCATTTTCAGTAAGATGCTGTAAGTGCAGATGAGCCAAATTAACAGGCTTTGCTTAGCAAAGAAAACCTTGTTGTTCCTTAAATTTGTAGTACCGACTGAGCTTGCAGATCAAAGGGAGCCATTGATTCTGCTACATGGCCGTGCTCGGAGTTTTTTTTCCCCTGTTCTAATGGACTACTTTCAGAAAAGGCTTTTCAGCAAGATAATGGTATGAAAGAGACAGTTCACAGTAACAATAGCCACTTACAAGGCAGATGGTTATCTAACAGCCACAATGGGGGACTCTAAGCAAGGTGGCCTGAAAATGTATTTTCATAGTTATTGATGTGAAAGGCTGAGGCTTCTGTCTTGGAAAAACAAATTGACACCGTCTCAAAGACGCTGCAGAAATGAGTCTTGGCAGAGTTCGCATGTGACAGCTTCTACAGCGTTGTTTTTTGGTGGTTTTTTTTTTTTTGGGGGGGGGGTGGCTTCTCCTTTTTTGTTGTTGTTTTTGCTTTGTTTATGTTTTCATTAGGATGACATAACCCCACGTGTCCAGGCAGAATTGCACAACAACTGATTCTTTTGAGATTCAATGCTGAGAATACACTGCCAGTTGTCTTCAGTGGCCTGGGACTGGTCTCCGCTGACCATCCCTCCCTTCCATTGAGGAATGGGAGGGATGTGATGACGGGATTCCCTTGCCATGAGTCCATGTGCTGTTTACTGTGAGCAGAATGTATCTGAATCTGTCTTGTTGTTTGTGTTCAGGGGACAGTTTATTTTTAGTCTGACTCACAGGAATTTTTTCGCTCATCATTAGCTCACATGTTGTCTTCCCTGTGAGCATCTGGGCTAGGAATGGTCAGCACTGATTTGGTGTTTCCTAGGTCCATTTCTTGTAGAGAGAAATGGAAGAAATGGCCATATGCAAAAGAATAAGAGCTATAACCACTCAAGCCACATCCTGGGGGCCTTTATTCCTGCAAAAGCAGGTTGTTAAAGCTCTTCCTGCCTTAGAGGGCTTCTCCATCCAAAACAGTGAGTACTATTGCCTGGGACTACCTTTTTTTTCCTCTCTCTGTCTCTCGTTCCCTTTTTTTTCCTCTCTCTGTCTCTCGTTCCTTCTCAGCCGTACTGCAGTAACTTGGGAAACTGAGATTTTTGACCTTGCCCTCCAGCACTAGAGAAGAGGAGCTGCTGCCAGTGTGTTCTTTAAGGGGACTTTGCTCCTACTTCTTGGGCTGGAAAAAATGATTTTACCTTCAGAACAAGCTGCAAAGAGATTTAAAACTGAGATCTCTGCTGTGTGATCTCATACATGTGGGTGAGGATGTTGAGTGATGTTTTGCATATATCCCTCCACTTTCCTGTTGTGGACCATCTAGCATATCTAGCAGGCCACTCTTCTGGGAAAGCCCAGAAGCTGCTTGTTATGGAGACTGTGCCCACATTTTCTTTACCTTTGGTAAGAACTGCTTTTCTTTTTCCTTTCTGTATAACATGTTTAAATAAATAGAACCAAAGTTGTAGTGGAGAAAGGAAAAGGTTATATACTTTACAGGGCAAGGAATTTAAACTGCTAGGATTAAAGGTTTCTTGTAGCAGTGGCTAAAAGAAGATTGCTTTGCCTACTGTAACATCACATCCAAGCAATGCTCAAAAATAGAAGCTAATCCAGCTATGGCCACAAAGCTAGAAAATGCCGAGAAGATGTGACAATCTCTTTCCAAGGCCCCAGTTTTTGCTGTGGCAAAGCTTCTGCTGTCTCCAGTAAGAACTGGAGAAGGTCCTCAAATCTCTTAATCTTGAAGGAAATAGGAAGTGTTTCTTCAACAAGTCTTCCCTTTTTTTAAAGATGAACATTACTGTGGTGATTGTGCAGTCTTATATATTGCTGTAGTAGTATTTTCACTGATCTGAATGCAAAACATGTCTTTCCATTGTTTTTCCATCTTAACAAGCAGCCACTCCCACACATAACTCCAGTGCTCAGCATGTTTAAATTACAGCTAACACAATCACTGCTTTCCTTAATTTAACTTGTGATGGCAAAACCAGGACCAGATCCTTTCCAGGGCGCTAAAACCCCTGCTTAGTGTGTCATTGTTCTTGTTTATTGATATGGTAACTAATGATGCCTCTCCTTAGTTGTTTCACAGCCACATCTTAAATCTGTTTTTAGGGAGAACAGTACATAGGGACTGAGTGGTAAGAACTTTAACAGATTTTTATTATTTTGGATGATGCATTAAAACAGTTGCTATTTCAGTATCAGGTTGTTTCCATGGGCTTTTTATGCAGATGCATTGGAAGCTTTGAACATAATGTGCTCGTAAAAGAAAATTGGCTACATCTGCTTTGAATTAAGCCTGACCTTAAAAAAAAAGCTACACATCTGGTGATGTTTCTTGGTTAATGGCAGCAAAGGGGAAGGTCTGTTCCAGCTCACCTGCACCCCATAGACTGGGGGAGCAAGGCACTGTCAGTAGGAGAATTTGCTGTCTGACCCTGCCATGTGGTCCTAGCAGAGGCGTGTGGGGTGTCACCATGTGGAGGTGTCTGCCAGATTGGGCAGCCGCGGGAAAAGCCAGGGGGGTGGTGCTGGGCTGGGCTGGGCTGGGAGGGTTGATAGGGTGGCTGGGAGATGGGATGCAAGCAAGGGCTGGACCTCTGGTCATTGTGGAAAAAGAGAGTTAAATGTATGCCTATAAAATCCGGCTTCTTTTTTTTCTGCGTTGATGCTGGGGTTGCTGTGTTACACTGAGTTAGGAGCAAGACTGTGTGAGTCTAGGTGTGCTGAAGCCAGTGCTTCTGTCGGCGGCCTACAGTGTGACTGCTCTCATCGACACCTGAGCAGTGCCCAGCGTCTCCCATTTCTGAAGGCAGTTTTAGCACAGAGACTTCCCCAAATTCCCTGTAGCCCAGCACCAACACACGGCATCTCACTGCTCTTCCATCCTCATTCTGCCAGGGGGCTGCAAAGACCCAAGGCCTTGGCAGGGTGGTGAGCGTTGGCTGTGCCCTCGCAGCCCAAGGGCAAGTGGGAAGGGAGTGTATGACACACTGTGCAGCAACACTACCAAGTCCTAGGTAGAGTGCAAGTAACTTTCTGCAGCACGTGGCTTGATAAAAGCAGTGTTAACCTGCTTTTCAAAAGAGGGAGCAAGACTGAAGCTGTTGCTTTTGTGTAGAATTGAAGTAAATCCTCTGCCAAGGGACAGATTGCAACAGCTGGACAATATCTCGGTCCACCAGTATTCCCTCTGAAATCAGTGGATCTATTAGTGGTCTCGGTTGTTACTGAGTGAAGATCCCATAATTTTGCCCCCTCTGAATTTTCCTCTCTATGTTTGTCAGCAGAGTCTGTCTCAGAAAAGCTCTAGTGTTGAGGCTTGTGGCCCTGTTGAAATGGGGGATGAGGTGTGCATGTGGTTGGTGGAAAATACAGATTCAGTAAGTCCAGAAAACACAGCATGGCTTCAGTCTTTTATCACAGCCCAACTCTGCTTAAATATCATGGTATGCCTGAGGAAAATGTAGCAGGGACGGCTCCACACTGCATCTGACAAACTGATGCTCTCGGGGTTTCCCATGTGCTGAAAGAACAGATGTGTCCTGTTAGAAGTCACTTAACCTGTTTCTATAAGACGTGCTATAGCTGACAGATCAATGTTAATTACAATTTTCCCACATATTTTTTGTGTCAGCCACCTCCAATAAGGTAGCATACGAACCTATTCAAGATAATGAGCGAGATAAAGAGTGAGAACTCCTCGCTCTTATCTAAATGGTTTGCTAATAACCTGACCAGTCTGTGCGCACCAACTTTTTCTTACTGAAAGCTCACAACACTCTGGGGGGTGTTCTTATAACAGACTGTTAGACACACTCTGCTCCTTTCCACCTCAACAAACATCGATGAGTATGTGTCTCCTCGAATCACTGTATTCTTAACATATTTACAACCTAACTGATAGCAATAGATGTCTTTCTTCCCTGGCAGTTCACAAGGATATACTAATCAGTGTTTATTATATTTTTAATTCTGTAAATATTTATTTTGGTACTCTGTGTATTTATTGGCACTGATTCTGATGTTTGCTTATGTGTCATTGTAAATGTTGATGGTTTCAATAGTCTTGCTTCTAATGAATGTAAGGAACTCAGACTAACTGCACTTTTCTTCCATTCAAAAATCTTACAGTGAAAAATATTCCCACTGTCATATTATGTGTTATAATGAATACAGTTAATAAAATCAGTTGTCACTTTTCATTGATGAATGTGAAGGTTACTTTTTGATGTTCAAGCCTGAGATAGAACCAATCTATTCAGTGGACTGGAAAATACTAGGCTTTTGAAAGCAAGACATTAGGGAATTATGTCCCCAAAATAGCATAAAAGAGAATACTTGGGCATGTGTGCACTTTCATTCTTTATGTAGAAATGCCTTTAGCAGTTTTACTAATAACATCATAGAATAACTAGACTAAATTCGTTACTTAGGGGAGGGTTTTCGTAAATGAGAGTGTTTTGGTCTTCTGGTCTTCTGTTTCATCAGCATGTTTGGGTTTTTTTGGTTTGTTGTTGTTGCCTCCCCCCCCATCCCTTAAACCACTTAGACAATGGAATTGGACTGAGTTTCATTCCGTTTTTCAAATCAGTTTTGCTTCCCGGTTCTCCTGGTTGAGAAGCCATCAGGGAAGCTGGTTCTCTTGGCACAAATTGACTTTGGAGTTGCGGTTTTGGTGTGACAGCTAGAAAATGCAGTCTGCTGTAAGCTGCATTTCCTACCTTTAAAACTGGGACCTGACTCCTATGACTATGAAGTGACATTTACTAGAATCTCTGTTTTGCAACTTTCTGTAAACTTCTTGCATCTAGAAGATGCATAAAGCATTTGCATCAGTCTAGTTTTAATCCTTACATTTATTTACTTCACTTAGCTATGTAGCACTGCCTTGCTACGGGTTCTCCCATGTTACTACTTTTCCATGGAAGATACTGAACCAGCCAGAATAAGAACTGGAATAAAGTCTGCTCAAAAGTTTTCAAGGAACAACAAAACAAAAGGTACGCAAAGCTTATTATGCAAGTAAGGAGCAGGATATGGTGACACAGTATAAATTGATCCTATGTTCACAAAAGCATAACTCCTCTTATGAGTAACTGGGATGAGGCTGAAGAAATGTTTTATCATTGATTATCAGTGATTTAATGCACAAGCAATTTTACATTCAGGCCTTCTCAGGCTATAGCCCCTATTGCACATTCGTGTCTTTTATCCTGTGCATCTGGAAGCAGACAAGTTGTGGTTTAAATTATTCCCTGCCACAGAAGATTGCCTAATGATCACCTTTGCTGCATCCAAGTATAGCTACTGGGATTTTTGGGGGCAAAAGTGTTGCAATGAAGTGCAAGGCCAGAGTACAGCAACTTCATGAATCTTGATAACTGTAGATCTGTGTGATGCAGCTGTTAACACCTTCCACAAAACTGGACTACAGTAGCCTGGCAGATCCGCTGTGACAGAAAAAATTGAAAAGTCTCCTGAAACCAGGAGACTTGGCCCAAATACTCTTTTTGAAATCAAGATGAAGAGGTTGAGTTTCTAGTATTGAGCTAAAAGTCCCTTCCGTGTTATAACCAAGATTGGTCATCACCGACAGTACATATCTATGATTTTCAAGGTCACCTTACTAGAAAAGTGTTTGCTATGGGAGTGATGACCTGGAAATCTCCCTGTGACCCATTCGTTGAAGATGAATGCTCCATCCGATTTGCAAGTCTGTCAAGCAAGAAAGAGAAGAGAATATTCTTGACTTATAATAATTGGTAAGGAATATTGGCAAGATTAATGGACCAGTCAACTGTGGCTGAGTACTGGTCTCATTTTAAATCCTTTCCTTGAATCACAGTATTTTTCCCTTTCAAAGTGATCATACAGGAGTTATTTACTAGGAGCTCACATTGAGCAGACGCCTGCTCCTACCTACCACGTTGCACATCTGCTTCCAATTAAAACCATTCCACAGTGCCCTGAGGGGGAAGGGAAGGAGGCTCAAAGGCTCTGCAAAGGGTGATTTCAGCAGCTATGGATGCTGCTGTGGCAGCTGAGGACTAAGAACCTGCTTCATCTCTAATGACACATCACTCCTTTTGCTCTGCAAAGACCCTTAGCACTTGGCTCAGATATTCAGTTAGACCCTGGGAACAGGAGGTCCCCATTCTGACTAATGAAGGAGACTTGTCCTTGACACATACGTCTATTTTTTCCAGCCTAAATGAGTATTTTGAAAAAGATATAGCTGGAGTCCCATAGCTACTATTCTGAATAGAACAAGACAAATGCAAGCAGTCTCTTGAAGTACAACTCCCCACGGCTACTCCAAAGACTAACAAACAACCTATGCTGATGCTGCATCCTTATGCAAAGACTCTTCACAAAGTGGCTTTATGCAGCACTCCCACAAGAATCCCAGGTGAGATGACCTAGAGCCGAGGGCTGCTGCCAGAGGGGAGGGAGGGTTTGTGCCTTTTGACAAAGCGCTGGTCCATACCAGGGAGGTCCGAATCCCTCTTCCACCGCTTCCTTGCCAGGCAGCTGTGACCTGATTTACAGAAGGCTGCAGGTACTACGTTTCAAAGTCTGATCCACGAAATCAGCAGCGCCTAGCTGTGATGTTGCTCAGAACTCGTGGTCTGAGGTTTATGATAAAATTTCACCATCACTGAAGCACAGGCACCGGGGCATGCTCAAAAGCACCGCGTGGCAGGGTCTGCTCTCCCGTGTGTCATGGTGGGAGTCACGGACGGGCTCTTCCTCCAGCCTTGTCAGCCTTCTCTGTTGGTGTCACTTGAAATTCATAGGTCCCTTGTGCAGAGAAGAGACTTGAGTAAAGCTCCTCTGGGTAAAGGTCCTGAATGAGCAGAGCTTGACTGGGTAGAAATGCAGCAGCATCCTGGGGGCGGTGGGAGAGGTTGAGGCAGCTAAACCTAGGGCAGCCACAAGCCTTGTGGGCAGCAGTGTCCTCTCCTGCTTCACAGGGAGGTGGTTGCCTCCAGGGCACCTGTGTGGCTCAAGGTGCTTCATGAACATATTCAGGTGCAGGCTACCACAGCGTGGGAACAAATGGCCTTGAGCTTCTTGCATGGATCTGGGAACATGCAGCGTGACATGCAGAATGCAAAATAAGCAAAAATCCTATGACCAAACAGTATTTTAAGGACAGAAATTATGCTAAATCTGTATGTCATGTAAAGCAATTCTGTTCCGTTCCTGCCCAGCTCCATTTGTTCACCTGCAAAGATGAAAAAACAACATGATTTTGCAACAAAATAGGTTTGAATAAATAAAGGCAAATGTGTCTTAGTAAACGTGAGTAGTGGAAAACGTGCTCTTGATTATGGTTGTGAAGATACTATCCGCAATCTAAAGCGAACATGAAAAAAACATTTGTTCTCCTAAAATGATGTAGAGGATCAGAAAAATGATGGTAACAAAAATCAAATGGATTGTTCTGAGTATTTCTTAAGGAAAAGTAGAGAGAGAAGAATTCAACTAGTCTTGATTTATCTAGGGGTATGTTACATCTACATCTGTCTTTCTCTGAGTTTCTACTCTTCGCATTCTTCACTAATAGATTTTGTTTACTGACTGATAAGCCATAAAAACATACAGCAGTTACAGTGAAGAAATCAGTCCTGCTACCCTTTTGCTTATATATGTCTTTTTTCCCCCCCCGTGTTAACAAATTAAGCTTTTGATCCTTCCAATTAGACCATATCCAGTCATTATCATGCCACATTTAGGGTCTGATTACGCAGCTGCTGCGTCTGAACAGCTTCATTCAAATCAGTAAGAAATGCTCATATGCAGCAACTGCAGAAATGGTGCCTGCATCCTTCACAGAGCCACCTATTGCTGCTTTCTCAGGGGCTTAGAATATTTATGTCTATCATCATTATGTGATGTTGAATTTGCCTGTATTTTTTTTCCTAGGGTCTGATAGAAAACCCCATAAATCTGCGAGTTTTATGAAAAAACAGTTGGACCAGATTACACAGTTCAGTTAACTTGTCTATGCTGGATCTTAATTCTCTCTCAAGATGTAACATGTATTCAGACCGATTTAAAATAAATGACTGTATCGGAAAACAAAACAGACATCAGAGCACAAGCATAAAGGCGAATGTCAGCCCCTGGCTCTGAAACAACCAGGACCCTCAATCTGAGCTATGAAACCTTGCATTTCTGCCTCAGCACAGGCAAACACACAGCGCTATTTATAGCACAGTCTTTTACAACCCTTCTGTTAGAATAGGCTTCATCGGAGGATTTACATGACTCACCAAAAGCAAAAGCCTTTTGTACTTGGTTTCCATAAGAGAAGGCCAGTGTGAAGCTGGTGTTCACTGGGCTGAATTACAGAAAATATCAGTTACTAGAAAACCAGTTACTAATTCAAAGGCATCTGTTACCATGGCGTAGGTCTCCTCTTCCCTCTCCATGCCCCAGATTTAGCACCAATGATGGCAGCTTAGTAAAAGCTCAAAAAGAACGGTTCTTACCTCTGAAAAAATAAAATGCATAGTCAAGGAAGACCACATGTTTTCATGGCAACTAAGGAGTAAAGAAAGGGTTAAGACCTAGGAGATGGCTCTGAACCAATAAACAGCACAAAAGATTCCTATTAGCAAATCAAGAGTCCAATGCGCTCTCATTTCCCCCCTTGTATCTTCAATTAAACCCTTTGGGCCACAAAGTTCCTGCCAAGGACAACAATCAGCATGAGGTGATTACTTTAGATTCTGCTACATACCCTGAAGTCTCGTGAAAATGAAAACCAACCCTCCCCCTCACCCTCTGATCCGATTTCCAGGGCAGGGCAGGCCCATCAGCTAGTCCCCATCCTTTCACCTCGCTGTGCCAGCTGCAAGCACCCAGGCTCTCCCCAGAGATGCCGCTTTCTCCCAGATGCGTGCCTCTTCCTGCCTTCCAGATGGCAGCGGGCTTCTCAACAAGCTCCCCGATTTCTCTTCCCCCCCGGGGATTTCATTTCAATGTTATCTTGTCACATCTGTTTTTCTCCAGTTGGATGATGTGCAGGGGCAAGAGATGTAGGAGAGGTCACCACCCTGCAGCTCCCGTGGCCATTTCAGACCTCCCCGCTGCAGAAGTGCCCCCGTGCAGCCAGGATCCCTAATGCTCTGCTGTGCCAGTGCCAGCCCCCGCCCCAGCTGCCGAGCAGAGGTAAGGACCACTTTGTTGAGGTTCGCAGGCTGCTTGTTTCCTTGTCTTGTTCTGCATCACTGAACTTACTCTTTCCTCCCTAGGGCTTTTCCGCAGGGCTTCTCGAGGCTCCCTGGTGCCGTTACGGGGCTGTTTAACATGGCTCGGGAAGGAGGAGAACGGCTGCGGAACAGGGCAGGGAATTGGAGTCAGGCTGTGATATCCTTTCACAGGTATCCTCTGTGACCTTCAGTGCAAAACTCCACCTCTTGGGTTTTTCCAACTCTAAATGGAGACTGTGATGCTTCTTCAGAAAAGGTTTTATGTGGCCAAATCTTTCACATTTTACCCCACTGCCTGTGAAGCGATTTGAGATGTGGATAGGGCACAGTGCAACAGCAGCACTCTCATTACCCCCACCTGGCCCAGATTCACCAGGGGCAGATGTGGCCATAACCTGAGTGAGAAGAGGGGAGAAATACTATATACTAATACACTTTCCCATATTTTTTTGCATGGGGTGGCAGTGGTAAGTACCCAGAGTGAGGACTTGGCTGAAGAGGGGCCATGGAGCTGCCTTTTCCTCACCCTGGCTATGGTGCTGGTGCCCCCGGGGCTCTGCAAATGTGGGATTAAAGGGCTGGAGAGGAAGGGTGTCAAGAGGAATCAGCAGCATCATGGAGCAGAGGGAGAAGGGTGTTATAGTCCTTCCTCAACTCAAGCCCCACAGTGGGAATCCTTCCCCCGCCAGGGGCAGGAGAAAGAGAGATGTGGGGGCTAAAATGTCCTGAACTTCCTGATAGGAAGTTCCTTAGACCTGGCTACAGATGCTCTTGCCACCAGATGGCCTTTCTGCAGCCTCCTGCACAGCTTGGACCTGCTGATGGGCACAGAACCTCCACTTTCATGAAACTAATGGAAGAAACACCAAAGTAGGAAGTAATACCAGTCACAAATGGATGTTCGGCTTCCTCCCTCACTTCCAGTTTTCCACTAGGGATGGCAGCAGTAGTTATTCATTGCTCCGACCATGCAGCCAGAAGGCAGCCGTGCTTGGGATTTGATGAGCCATGTGTTGAGCCTCACAGTGATGTGGTGCCATGGCTCTGCAAAAGGGCAATGTAGGAATTGATATATTAGTTGAACTGGTGACCCACCTGATCAAGCAGTCTATTGCTGTCCACAGCTGCCAGCAGAGGAGATATTTTACAAAGACACATGAAGATGCTCTTGTGGATAATTATGGAGTGTCTGTTTGGCAGAAGAGGTACCTTTTTAACTTCAGGTAGTGATATGTCTGTGTTTTGATGAAAATTGTTTGTATGGCTTGTTACCGCTAAGGAAATGATTCCCACTTGCATAAATATTCAGTTTTAGTGAATCTTTTGAGGTTCTTTGCTTCAGTTATATCCTGTGGCTATGAGTTCCACACATTCATTATGCTTCACTAAAAGAAAGAAAGAAAAAAAAAACTTTATGAGATGTAAGGGAAATGCTGAGGAAATTTGATGCACTAGGTAATCAATTTTTAATTGGGCAGGCTCAAAAAGAAAGAAAGATAAGAGAAGGAGAACATCCTGATGAGGGGTATTATATTGCCATGAGGTTGTTTGAAATGGCCTCACTACTCATGCATGACTCATGCATTTACAAAGGAAAAAATCCATTTTTTTTAGGGATATCAGCCTGGAGACAAAAAGGGACCTCCAGGCCTCCAGCCAGCAGCCAGAACTGGGCATGATGCTGACCCAACACAGCTTCTCTCCAGCACTGGGCAGAGCCATCAGGGCTGTGCCACCATGGCTTTCGCATTCCCCTCCTTCCCGGCCGTCAGCCGGAGCGCAGTGTTATGAAATAGAGGTACTGGGAAACATAATTCAGAAAGCATTTGTTTCCAAATCACATGGTGCTTCGTGCTCTGGTAGTTTTTAACCAGCTTCTGGTTGGGTTTATTCTCCTCCTGAGTTTCAAGGGTCAGCGTTGGAGAGCTGGGTGCTGCCCTGGCTGGGGAGTTGAGCAGCCACCTCTGGCAGCATCTTGGCAGGGGAAAGCTGCCACCTTAACTCTCTGGTAGATTGCCCTGTGCCAAGGTCTGCTCATTAGATGTTATATCCCATGGGAGACATGTTAATTAATTTAACAAGATTTTGCTGTGGGCTCTAATTCAGTGACTGGTTTTGGTCCCAGGGCAGTGTCCTGAGGGGTCCCCAGCCCAGGCCGTATCTGCCTGACTGTGGGCCCCGCCTCAGCAGGACCTCCTCTTGGGTGTCCTTGGGCTGTCCCTTACAGAGCCACAGAATCGCAGAGAGGTTGAGGTGGGAAGGCACCTCTGGAGATCATCTGGTCCAACTCCCCTGCTCAAACAGGGCCACCTAGACCCAGTTGCCCAGGACCATGTCCAGATGGCTTTTGAGGAGGGAGGCGTCCCTGGTCAACCTGTTCTAGTGCTTGGTCACCCTCACAGTGGAAAAGTGTTTCCTGATGTTCAGAGGGAGCCTCCTGTGTTGTCAAGGACAACCAAAAAAGTTTCTATAAATATATTAGCAATAAAAAGAGGACTAAGGATAATCTCTGTCCTCTAGTAGATGTGGGTGGTAACATAGTGACCAAGGATGAGGAAAGAGCAGAGGTACTTGATGCCATCTTTGCCTCAGTCTTCAGCAGTAGGACCAGTTGTTCCCTGAGTACCCAGACCCCTGAGCTAGAAGACAGGGATGGGGAGCAGAATGAAGCCCCTGTAATCCAAGGGGAAATGGTGAGGGACCTGCTTCAGCACCTGGAGGCACACAAATCTATGGGGCCGATGGGATCCAACCAAGGGTACTGAGGGATCTGGTGGAAGTGCTCACCAGGCCACTTTACATCATTTATGAGCAGTCCTGGCTGACCGGGGAGGTCCCAGCTGACTGGAGGATGGCAAATGGGACACCCATCCACAAGAAGGGCTGGAAGGAGGACGTGGGGAACTATAGGCTGGTCAGTCTGACCTCAGTGCCTGGGAAGGTCATGGAACACATCATCCTCAATGCCATCACACGGCACATGCAGGAGAACAGGGCGATCAGACCCGGTCAGCATGGGTTTGTGAAAGGCAGGTCATGCCTGACAAACCTGATCACCCGCTTAGTGGATGAGGGAAAAGCTGTGGATGTTATCTACCTGGATTTTAGTAAAGCTTTTGACACCGTTTCCCACAGCATTCTCCTGGAGAAACTGGCTGCTGATGGCCTGGACAGGTGTACTCGTCGCTGGGTAAAAAACTGGCTGCATGGCCGTACCCAGAGAGTGGTGGTGAATGGAGTTAAATCCAGTTGGTGTCCGGTCACAAGCAGTGTTCCCCAGGGCTCGGTGCTGGGGCCGGTTCTCTTTGACATCTTTATCAATGACCTGGACGAGGGGATCGAGTGTACCCTCAGTAAGTTCGCAGATGACACTAAGCTAGGCGGGTGTGTTGATCTGCTTGAGGGTAGGATGGCTTTCCAGAGGGATCTGGACAGACTGGACCGATGGGCCGAGGCCAGTGGTATGAGGTTCAACAGGGCCAAGTGCCGGGTGCTGCACTTGGGTCACAACAACCCCATGCAGCGCTACAGGCTTGGGGCGGAGCGGCT
>VZSZ01007044.1:381638-431781 GCA_013398815.1 Ibidorhyncha struthersii | reverse complement strand
TCTGGGGGACAAGTCTTATGAGGAACGACTGAGGGAACTGGGGCTGTTTAGCCTGGAGAAGAGGAGGCTGAGGTGAGACCTTATCACTCTCTACAAGTGCCTGAAAGGAGGTTGTAGAGAGATGGGGACTGACCTCTTCTCCCTAGTGACAAGTGAGAGAACGAGAGGAAATGTGTTCAAGATAAGCCAGGCGAGGTTTAGATTGAATATTAGGAAAAATTTTTTCACTGAAAGGGTTATCCAACATTGGAATAGGCTGCCCAGGGAGGTGGTGGATTCGCCATCCCTGGATGTTTAAAAGAAGGGTGGACGTGGTACTTGGGGATATGGTTTAGAAGTGTTTTTTGTCAGGTTAGGTTAATGGTTGGACTTGATGATCTTAAATGTCCCTCCCAACCTCAACAATTCTATGATTCTGTGATTGTGTTTCAGTTTGTGCCCATTGCTTCTGGTCCTGTTGCTGGGCACCACTAAGAAGAGCCTGGCTCTGTCCTCCCCTCAGGTACTTATATACACTGATGAGATCCCCCTAAGCCTTCTCTTCTCCAGCCTGAACAAGAGAGATGTTTTCTAAAAGTGTCACAGCTTGCAGCGCTGCCAGAACCACATTGGAGAAATGTGCCAGGGTTGGGGACTGTCTCCTCAGGCTCACACCATGCTTTGCCCCACATGCGTCGGTGCCTGCCTGGAGGCCAGTGAACCTGGAGAACTGTGTGCTGTCCCAACAGGGAGAGAAGGGACACGCAAACCTTTGTGCCATGCGTGGTGGCTTGGGGCTGAGAGGTGTTGGAGGGGTGGTGGCAGGGGTGGAGGGATTTCTTTCTAAGCAGCAGTGCCAGCTTGTTTTGCCACAAACTGGTGCATAATGGCCTGAATGAGCTCTATGCACCTCCTCACAGTAGGTACGGTGAAGGTGCTGCTGCTGGCAGCGCATGTGAGTGCTGTTGCTTTTCTCCAAGTCCCACCTCACCTTTCTTATTTCTGTTAGATACTCCCACAAAGAGATAGTTTCCTTTATGCAAGGTGAGGCACCAGCCCAGCAAGCTCTTGCCTGTGAAGAGCAAATGATTTATTTAAGATGCCTTTGTACTCTGCTGTGGACCCTCAGCTGGATGAGAGCCTCTCCAGGCTGGTGCTGTGCTGGAGCCACAGCCCCCGTGGTTTTACAGCACCAATAGACCAGTCAGAAGGTATAGACATCTGGAGAAACCGAGTCCACCCCGAGGAAATGTGTTCAAGTGGAAAAGGCACTTGTGGGACCAAAGGACACCTGTGGTTTAGTACTGCTTTTCCCACTAACTTGCTGCCTGCCTGCCTGTGAACCAGCCCACCTCTTTGCTGCGCAAATGTCAGTCTCTGGAGTATTTTCTGCTCCAGCTGTCCAAGTGTTGGTGCAGGAGATGTGCCCAGTTTGTGGCTGCTGTTTCTCTCCAAGCTTGCGCTAACTCCATTCTTCCCTATGGCTCCAAGGTCTGACGCAAATTAACTCCATGATACTACTCTTCGTCAGGAACGCTCCATCAGCGACAGGTGTGATAACTTCCTACCTCTTATCTTCCTCTGTTGCAGCTATTATCAGAACCTCCTGTGTGGTTTTAACAGTGTACTTCTGCTGAGGACCTACCACCCGCAGAAGGGCTTGCATGCTGCTGAGGTGCTCTGGCTCTCATTAGGCTCTGACCCCGCTCTTGATGGTAGTGGATGAGAGATTTGCAAGTCCGTTAGGCTGGGAGAGGATCAGATCTTTGCACAGGGTTTTCAAACCCCTCCAGTATCAGAAAAGTTACAGTGCTTACAAGGCGCAACTTCAACTTCTGTACGATTTATAATTTCTTTAATTGCTTAAAGCGCTCTAATTTTTACACCATTGTGAAGGGATCTTTGTTTACAGTGATTGCAGAGGGTAATATTTCTAGCATGGGTAACCATGGCAATGAATAATTCTATTCTCAGGAACTGTGCCAGCTGCACTAATGCCTTATAGTAGCACTCAAGCAGTTTGCTAATGAGAGACTTCTCGTTTATTGTAGGAGGACATTTTCCCATGTCCACGCATTAGCCTGTAGTTTCTTAAAAGCACATTCTTTCATCCTTTATCAGTATTATGTGGAGGAAAAAAAACCAAACCAAAACAAGCAAATCTCAGTTACACAGCTCCTCTTGCATTTAAGGTTTTCCTATTGTTTTTTTTGTTTTGTTTTTCTTGGAGACTGTATTATAAGATACATTATTTAAGGAAACTTAGGGTATGCAATAGTCTGTTTTGTTTTTACTACCACCTTCTAAAATAAGGATGAGCTTAGGATGCTCTGGAGCAGCTTTTTCTTACACAAAAAGACACCACCATGTAAACTGCTATAGTCAAAGACATACAGCTTTTCACTAGAGGAAGGACTTCAACTCTTTAAAAAGAATTTTATTTGAGTAAAGAATTATTTTAAATTATATTACTTTATAAAAATACATGTTACAGCTTGGAGTCAAATTAGTTCAACACCAAAGCATTGAAATTGATTAAAATATTGTTCTCATCTATGTATAAACATGATTACTATATTTGTTTAAAAATTATGTGAAATAAGTAAAATATGTATTTTTAAATGTTTCATTATTTAAATGCAATTTAAATTATTTTAACAATAAATGTTCCAAATGGAATACTTTTTTAGCTTATATGTTTTAGGGTATGTTCAGTATGTTCCCTTAAGGAATAGCTAAACTACAGTTCCTGTCATTCCATGGACCGTGGCCTCAGAGCACAAAACCAACCAAATGGAATAAAGCATCCTCTCCTGTTTTCAGAAAAACATTAACAACAATCCCAAGTCTCTTATCCAAGATTGAAATCCTTAGGAAAGATTTATGGAGCAACTGTTGAATTGGGCAAAGTTGTTTGCAATGGATGTATCTTGAGGGTTTCTAGAAAAGCGTTTCTTAGCCTTGTGTCTTTGATCAGAGAGAAAGGTGAATGTGTCCAAATAAACAGCACAACATAAACCTTCCGTTTTTTTCATGTCACAAAGCAGATTGATCTCCTTTCTATGGTTAGTGATTTGGTGCCCTAATTAGTGGGCTCTGTTGTCACCAGTCTCTAAGTGACCGACATCTGCCCAGAACCAGCTGTCGGGTGGCTCACACAGTGCCTCGCCTCCCTCCGCAGGGCTCCCTATCATCCCCCATTCGTGCTCTGCTCTCCAGAAAAGATCCTCTGCCCATATCTGTTAAGACAAAGCAAGATCCACCAACTACAGTTTCCCAACAAGTTCAGTCTGGGTTGACTTAAACAATAAAAAAATCCCCCAACTTATGGTTCTGCTCAGCCTGGGATAGCTCGCTCGGTTCTTCTGCAGCTCAGTAACACCCCCACCTCTTTAGCATTTGAAAAAGTAGGTCAGTTCTGACATGAAAACAGCCCGGAAAAGCCGCAGTGATTTTCCACCCAACTGTCACAATGGCTGACTTTTTTCTTCTCCAGTTTCTTTTTTCAGCAGAGACAGTTCCCTGGGTTTAACTCAAATGATCAAGTCACTTGGGTCTTCCTTTGCTCCCTGAAACTACAAGGATTCATTTTGTGAAAATTTACAGCTCATTGGCTTCTCTCCCTCCATTTCATCCCAGCGCGGCCAGCCACTGAAAGGACTGGTCGTCCCAGCCTGGGAGCCTGTGACCCCCAGAGAGGCTCTCCCCCCGGCTTTGCTCGGCACAGCAGTGGGGCGGCAGCTCTTGGGCAGCTGAGCCCAGCCTGGAGATACGTGCCAGGGTGGGGGTCCTGCAGATGGATCTGATAGCTGCTGGTCTGCAGGTTTCCTCCTGTGTGTATGAAGTTATCCTGTCTCCTCTCCCTGCTTTCACTGGAAGCTTAAAGGAGATTTTCCAATGGGACGATGGCACTGGAATAGTGTGTATGCTTTTGTGCGCTGGCCTGATGAACCCTGATGGACCTGATGGCAAACCTGATGAACCCTGCAGAAATTGCCTAAAAGAGAAATGGTGGCCGACCTTGAGCCACTGACCTAAACCCTGACCTACTCAGCGTTTGCTGCTATTTTCACGGCTACCCCAGATAGCTGCCCTGGCGTGGGAATGCTCTGTTTCTAGGTGTTTTTTTTTTTTTTTTTTTTTTTTTTTTTATGAAAGTTGTACTGACAAAGAAAGAGCTACGGAAAGGGAAAAGAAAAAAAAGGGAGGAAAGAGAGCGAGAGAGTCACTTCATACAGCTCTTCCAGATGGCAGATACCCAAGCCCAGGCTCCTTCACGGAGGTGTAAATCCAGCATGGACTTCTTTCGGTCCGTGGAGCTACCCTTGATTTATGCGGGTGTGCTAGCAGCCCTGGCTGGCAGAGCTGCAACAATAGCGCGGGATAAGTGCTCAGGGAATAGGGAGGTTGCATCAGGATTAGAAAACAAGGCTGGCCTGAAAGGGGGGATTTATACAAATTCCCGCTGGTTTGGGGAGCTCGTGACAGGACCAGTGTTTTGCACAGTGCCATGGCCATTCCTCCCGAATGAGCCGGGCTGGGATCCCATCTCTCACTTTGTTGTGGGCAACAGACCTCTGTGGAAATCCTCTCTCCCTTTCAGGTGTGGGGATGTGGTGCCTGAAAAGCTTCCAGTGAGGGGACTCACACCACAGAGGGTTAAACTGCTGTAATTTCTGAGGCAGTCCTGAGTTCATTCTTTTCTGAGGGCTGCACTGCTGCTCATTAGAAGCAATTAATCTCTAGTGCTGTGCTTTCCTGTCAGCTCATGCAGCCGTCATGGGCCAACTCATCTGTGAGGAAGCAGCCAGGCATCCCACACTGACCAGTGTCTCCTCCGATGTCTCACTTCGCTCTCACCCCTCACAGGTGGTTTGGCTAAATATGTGCATGGGCATGATACATTAATTGCACTCACATCTAAGCCCCATGGACGAGGAGAAATGTAGACAGCTTCCACTGCTGCTGAAAATTGGGTCTGTGATTGAATTAGGTGCAGTTTGAGAGATGTGAGCTTGAGTTAAAGGTTTCATGGCTGGTTTTACAAGGTAGCACTCTGTCCAAGCAGTTCCCAGCACGTGGGCTGCACGTTGCAAGGCAGCTGCCAGCAACCATCCATTGTAGTAGGATTCTGTCTATTTTTTTTCTCTCATCTACTGACTGATCACCTGTAACCCAAACCCCAGTCACAGATCACAAACATCACCTGAGACATTCCAGTTATTTCTGCAGCAGATGTTGGTTCTCCTGAACACCCCAGAAAACCCCCACAAAACATGTGGAAGGCCCTCAAACTATCATCTGGGAAAAGGCCAAATCTACATACCCTGGCTCAAAAAGGTTGATCATATCATGTAAAAATGCACATCCCCATTAAACCTCACACTACCTGCCCCACCAGGGACCCTGAGAACTGAGGTATCCCCTGCTTGCTTTGCTTGTCAGCCATGACTTGCACTTCCCATTCTCACCAGACTAACTTGTTTTTCCTTTTTTCTTAAAGTTTCCTTTCACCCAGCTTGCAAGTCATTGAAGAGCAACTGCATTAGATGTAAAGACTACAAAAAAGAGGAATCAGGACCCCGTTGTATGATAAAGGTGCTTTACCAGCATTAGAAATGGGGCTGGAAGTGTCCTTTGGAGAATCCTTGCTGGGCACAGGACCTGCACAGGAGCTCCCAGCCCGGAAAACCTGAGGGAGGTGACTCTGTAGCCCCTGGCTTATGCCAAGCCTTGTGTAACCAGGCTAGACCTGCTCCTACACAACTCTAGTTTGTCCTACATCTATGCATCTACTGGTGCTCCCATGCATTTTCAAATGATGGTGCATTTCAAGTGCATTTGTGAAAGAAACTCGGATTATCCTTGAAAACTTGTGTAGCCCAGAGGATTGCAGTGGGTATTTCTACTGCAGTCGGTGTTGTTTCCATTCTGCCCCCCGTGAAACCACCACTCCGGGGCTTTGCCAGGGCCTTTGAAACTCAGGGGGATTTTGCAGCTCTGTCACCATCCTTTTGCTACCTCTTTCCTGCTGGCAGAGTGGGTTCACCCGGCTGCTCGCTGATCCCATGCGGGTGAAATGTGCTGCTACCATGTCACTCTGCCCTGTCACGCTGCCCCGCCACACTGCCCTGCCATTCTGCCCTGTCACGCTGCCCTGTCTCTGAGCCGAGGAAGAAGAGCAGACAAGCCACCATGTCTCCCGCTTGTCAAAGGCCGAAAAATATCCCTTCATATAAAACTGTTCTGACTTGTGGCCAACACGTTCAAGCACTGCAAGGACTGCTTAACCCGTGTCCCCGCAGAGTGCAGGCTGCACCCCTAGTCCAAGAGGAGACACCAGGGAACGGTTTTGGCAGCGTTGCCTTCCTCCCCTGCAGCCAGTGAGCCCCAGGAGCCGAACTCCAGGAGCTGACCCTCAGCAGCCGGCGCAGCAGGAGGGACGGCAGACGTGGGCAGACGGACTTCTGCATGCAAGCTGCTGTCTCCTCGCCTCGCTAAGCCCGTCGGCTCCCCGATGCATGCTCCTCCCGGGGGCCTGGCAATGCCCCTGCCTTCTCCTGCTGCTGCCAGAGCCCTGCACCAATCCTGCACCCTGATGTGCTCCGTTCCCTCGGCAGCTCCAAGGGGCGAACGCAGGGGAAGAAACCCCAGAGGGTGGGGGGAGAAGGAGTTCAAAGGCTGGTCCGGCAGAGGCTGCAGAAAGAGGTGTGGTGGGGAATTAATAGTAGATTTCACAATGGTGAAAAAGAGTTTTTGAATTGGTGGGAAAAAATGCTCGTCTAGCTAAGCCCATCTCAGTTTGGAGCTCTTCTGCCTGCCTGGTGACTAAATTCCCACTCCTGCAGCTTGTATGCAGGTAGCAGTCCCACGCAGTGTGTTTTGTGTTCAGGATCAGAAATTACTGTTTTCTCCCAGTATTGAACACAGGCCTGGGAAGAGACTGAGTCCTCCAAGCTGAATCTTCCCTCATTATTTTTTTTAAAATCAGTGCAGCTGCCATTATCTTCCAGCTGCTGTTGAAGAACAGCCTGGACTGACTCATGACACTCTCCAGTTGACTTTTGCGACGTCTGTTCTGAAGTGGGTGGGATGATTTGCCATGATCCTGCCTGGCTGTTTGTGCTTTGCAAGCCATGCAGAG
Source organism: Ibidorhyncha struthersii (assembly GCA_013398815.1). Classification (NCBI taxonomy): domain Eukaryota; kingdom Metazoa; phylum Chordata; class Aves; order Charadriiformes; family Charadriidae; genus Ibidorhyncha; species Ibidorhyncha struthersii. The sequence continues at coordinate 424,658 of VZSZ01007044.1, read as the reverse complement.
AAATAAGTAGCCCAGGTGCACAGAGGGGGGCTAAGCCCCTTCTCAGGGGCAGCTCCCATTCTGTGCCCACCCCCCTGCCAAGAGCACCTCATGGGTGGGAAAGGCTCCACTGGGAGGGTTTGCGAGGGTGGCCAAGTGATGGGCCCCAATGTGCTGATCTCTCTGCCTGGCTGCTCTGCAGAGCTGTGGCTTCTTCCATCTTGCTGGGGGGAAGGCGGCCATGCCATAGGCAGCCATTTGCATTGTCAAGGATGCAATGCAGGAGCAGAGGGTGGGAGGGTGGGAAGGGGAGGCCGTTGGGTGGGGGAAATACAACTATTTACCTCTTCTCTGCTAGTAAGTGTGCCCAAGTGCTGTGTCCCTCCATGAGGAGTCTGCTTGAATCAGTGGGTTATGCTTAGGAATCAATCGTAATGGAAATGCAACAGAATACAGCTCTCTGGTGGGACCCCGGACACTACCCCTTCTTGGCTTGCAGGAGTACAGGTTTTACCTGATGTCCTGCAGGGGCAAATTCTTCTCTCGACTTAACTCATTCTTGTCCAGTTATTCCCCACACCACATTCTCTCATTTTTTTTTCTTTTTTTTTTTTCCCCTATCATCTCTGCAGGCTTCTGAGAAGTGCTGTACTTGTCTGGGATTTTTCTTTTACTCGTCAGGTGCTGAGTCATTTGGTTTTGGAGCAGTGAAGAGCTGGAGTGAGCCTGCTGCAGACAGACTGCCCTGTTCGGGGCTCAGGGGCTGTAGACTTGCCTGAAAAACAAAGTGGAGAAATAAGGGTATGCTGGCCATTATCTGCTGATTTCCATTATAAAGGAGCACCACAGACCATGGCAGTATTTCAGTGATGTAACCCAGCCCTGTACCCACAGGCAGAATTTGGCCCTCTGTGTCCTGGCACAGGAGGTGGAGGGAAGACATGGAAGTAGATCCATCAGGGTGAGTGCATTAACTTGATTTTTTGGGATATAATTCTCGAAGTCAAAATGCATGAACAGAGATTTTACACTGAAATCTATGATTTCCTCCCAATTCTCTTCTTTTGTGCCTTCTGCATGTGAGCTTTTGTTAGTCAATTGCTACACAGCATTTTATGGTGTGTCTTTTGTGTAGTGGTCCTTTCAGCTGTCATGCTCTGATCACATCCAGCCTAGATGTATAGAGCATTTATTGTTTGCTTTGGGAGTTTTTAAATGAATGTTTCATTTAATATTCAGCCTTACTTGCCATTTGTCAGCAAAATCAACATCCTGTTGAATTTCACTTGGAGCAAACTCAGTGCGTCATTTATGGGTCCACATCTCATTTCATCAATAGTTGCAAATAGGCCATAAGACAGTCTGTGTCAGTTGTGCATAAGTGTGAAGACAACAGAGATCTAAATACAGACCGCAATGGAAATTACCTTCTTTTTGCTTTCCTTCTCATCTCAGGCTCTGACCCACTTTTTCCCCCCATATCTCATATCTAGTAAATGTCTTGAGCTCCATCTAAGGGTGTCCTGTCAAGGGGAAAAGAGAATTATGTTTGCTTTCTTCCCTTGTTTATGCTGCATGGAGCAGGCCTAAAAGGTTTTCCCCTCTTTATCCGATAATATTCTCTTGCTTTCTTTTTATAATAACTCCAGGGCTTGTCCTAATAAACTTGCTGGACAACTGGAGTAATAGAGATATATATGAAAACTGCTTTGCTGAGAGAAGTAACGATTTTTCATTAAGACTATTAATGTCCTTTGGGGATTTTTATTCTGTTTCATTAAAATGCCTAAAAGTATGTAGAGGAAAATACACTCTTTTTAAATGATTGGATAATTCTGCCATCTTAGCTAAGAGATGGGCAACTGCTGAGACATCCTGGAAATTCTTCAGCAAAAATAGGGACAGGCAAAGTTGATATTTTATATATATTTTTCTTTTAGAGCCATAAGAAGCAGTCCCAATCCTCTTATGCTTTGTTTTTATATAGAAATAAAAGCAGAAGCAAGAGCACAAGCCATTTTTTTTGTTTTCCTTGGTACGTCATTGCTAACAGAATGTTTTTTGAAATCCCAGCAACTGCTACTAATCCTGACCTGATTTGGAGTCTTTTTAAAGCACACAAATAAAACCAGGTTGACAAAGCCGGGCTCAGAGACTGGTTTGCCTTCATTTATCTCAACTGCGACTGCCACAGGGGCAGGAGAAACACCACCAAACCGATCAGCTAGCGGCGTTGCTTTCAAGAATACTTTATTACGCTGGAGCAGCAACATCGAATCCTATAAACTTCCTGGGATTGCTGGTGTGTTGGCCATGGCAGTAGCAATTGCTGTACATGAACACTGACCTCCAGAAGCACTTTTTCTCCTTCTCTTTCCCTCTTAGCATATTCTTAAGATTCCTCTTTTCAATATCCATGTGTGCCTTTAGTGCCTGCAGCACTGACCTTTCCTAGTATTTGTTTTCTCTCTGCACATTCTTGCCTGTTATTTCAAGGGGAACTGAAGCTCTTTAAAAAGCCCTGGGAAAGGGCTTCCCTTTTGCTGCAGAGGCAGCAAATTCGCCATATTTCTCCCACATCACAGGAGGGCTCCAGACCACTTGATGTCAGTCATTCTGGCAGGATCGATACCTCTGGGAGTGGAGGTCAGAATGGACAAATAAATTGACGTTGAGTACAGTAATAAACATCCTGGCTATAAACTCCTCTCACGTACATATTCCATTTTCTTCAGAGTTTGTCATTTAAACATGGGGCAGGCTGTAGGAAGGCAAGCAGATAAGAAGTTGGGAATGATGGAGAAGGAGGAAGAAGGATGACCAAGGCACAGGTCATGACAGTGATAGATTTAACAGCATTTGCTTGTGTGGATGTGTTTCAGGATTTTGTTGCATCAAAAAAAAAAAACCCATCTCAAGTAGTTCTGGGACACTGATGAAGTTTTATTGCTCTTCCCAACTTTTGTCTCTAAACCCAGAGTTGCTTTTTTAAAAAAAACATGAATCTCACTAAAATATCAGTATCCTGTGATCTGCTCTCTCTACCGTTCCTCCTGTAATTCGCTCCTGGATCCTTCCTCAGAAGTGAGGGCTGCCAGTGTTGTTGCTGCCAGTGTTGTTACTGCCTCGCCTCTGCAAATCAGCCCTTTCACAAACACTCTTCACTTGAGCTAGAAAACAAAAATCCCTCCCTAAAGGACCAGAATTTTATCCTCATCACAGAGCTTTTACTACTGTGTAATACGCATTGATCATCTAATATCTGTGTTCTTTACCCTTAAAATGAAAGCATTAATATCCCCATCTGTCAAAGATTACATGTAAATATTCATTCCTCCCAGGATGTGATGGAGATCCACATTCCATTTTGTATAAGCACTGCTAGCTCTCCTGTCCTAATGCCTGATCCAGGGCAGCAGCCTTGAATAGCATTTCAGAAGATACTCACACTCTACTGATTCATTCTCGCATAAAGGTAAATACATACATAAACATATACTTGAACAGGGGTTTCCACAAGTCATCATGTACTCAGTGTCAGAATAATATTTTAGTGCCATAAAAGGGAAGATGATTTAAAGGAATCACAATAATTTCAAACTCTGGGGCTGTTTCCAGCAAACAGATGATGTGCCTGCTGCCCTATGCTCTTTCCCCCATACATTTTGGATTCTCTCAGCTCGAAACCTTGCTTAGTGCGTTTTCCATGATGGTTGTCATTGGTCCATTAATTCTAGCAGCTCCAGGGTAAATTCTATCTGCATCTTCCTGCAGCTACACGCTATTTGATTTGTCCTCATCTACATAATCCATCTGTCCCCCTGATCTGAGAGCAGTGTGCAGCCCTAGGTGCCAGAGAGCATGGGCTCAGCGCGCCGCTCTGAAAGGCACGGACAATAACCTTGCACAATTTCTGGCTTTTCTTCTTAGCATCTGATTAAATTAATGTGATTCTGTGCATGAGTCATGTAATGGGTGTCTGTTTAATGTACGGCCTCTCAGTCGTGGTGCCTGTTTCTGAGAGGTGATGGATATCAGTAAATGAAGTTACAGGTGCTTGGTATGCCTCAGGATTTCAGCTGAACTAGTGTGATAGTTCCTTGGTGTGGCCCAAACCCACATGCAGTGCCTCTGTGCCCCTGATCATGGGGTGGGATCCAGCCCACAGGTGCCAGTCCACCTGGTTTCTGCATCCTGAGGACTTCAGCAGCATCTAAACCAGAGGGAACCATCAACTCAGATACCTCCCAGGCAGATGGTCCTGTGTGTGGGGATGCTGCAGGCAGGAGCACCGACGCAGCCTTCGTGGATCCAGCCCTCAGTCACAGTCATGGGAGCACTGGCAATCCCCAGCAGATCTGCTCTGCTTCATGGGTCTGACTCCCCATGGAGATTTTCACATCAGATCTTAAGTACTGGAAAAAATGATCGTTGTGGTATGGCTTACTTTATGTATAGTTTATTACTTTTTTCTCCCAAATAATCTTGATTTACTTAGAATCTACAAAAATTTTTGGTATCTGATCCAGATGGGCTAGAGGAGCTGATATTCGCCATCACTACCACAGCAACATCTGGCTCTGGCCTACTTGTGGCAGGCATTTAATCAGATCCTTATAGTGTTTGTGTCTGTGGATGTGTTTGCACAGTGGTAACTCTCCCCATGTTCCTCAGAGCCTGGTGCTGCTGGATTATTATTTTTTTTTAAATCCCAAATCGTTGGATTTTTTAATTTTATTTTTGGATGTTTTCATTCAGGTAGGCATGGCTGTAGGAGGACAGAAGGCTGAGGACAGGACAAGCAAAATACGAGAAAATCCAGCATGTTGGATCTTAGGGAAAGGTGCACAAAGATGCCCAGTGCAATTATGCCTGTTGGACAAGCTTAAAGCTTCTGCTGCTAATATGCAGCCCACAGGGGTACTCTGTAAAGAGCAATCCAGCCAAAGAGAGACTGTGTTCACTTACAAGTTGACTAAAACTGGTTTTGCTTCCTGTTATCATTTTATGGCAGTTGCTGCTGCTTTAAAACTCTTCCAGCAAGGACGAAAGGTGGTTGTTTTTTTTTCCCCAGAACTGTTTGTCTCCAGCACACTGTGCTTGAGCCAGCAGGCATAACCCAGAGTTTCGCAATCTCGTGTTTTGAGGAGATGGGAAGGACTCGGAGCTTCGAATGCGTGCAAACAGCTCACCTCCTCGCCCCCAGGCTCTCTCTCCTCAAGTGAGCGTGATGCTGCCTCACTAAAAGAGCTTTGAAGTCTTTGCTCGGGAGTCACTCTGGAATTGTTCTGTGTTATTGAAATGACAGTTTTGCGTTGAAAATTTCCCTGCAACTCACTCTCCTGCCAGAGCAGGCATTACTGGTTGGTTCCCGGGTTTGTGCATTATTGAGGTCTGTGCTAACCTTGTCTCTTCACTGACTGCTTCAACACTGCAGGGAAATGGATGTGAGAGGAGACCAAAAGAACTAGGACAGGAAACAAATACTGGGAAATAATAGCTTGTAAGTGAAGGCAGCCTCTGAGGAATCACGGGGACACGGGTGTAGGTCTGCTTGAACTAAGTAACAAGAGCAAAACACACCTGGCAATTAAGGAAAATGAAAATCAGGTGAAATTTCATGTTGGGGATTCTTCCCCTGATGCCTACCCCTCCTGGGAGCAATCAGCCCTTGAAGCCATCTGCCCTGGAGAATCCCCAGCTCACAGTTTCCTAGCTACAAGACTCAGCAAGGGATTAGGTTTATAATCAAGCCTATAGTTTGCAAGACTTTTTTAATCCATAAATCTTTGAGTTTTTCTTGGTGATAGGGAAACACTGCTTTGGCCCCTCCAGAACCTCCCTCCTGATGCTTGAGCCATGCATGTGAGTCCACATGGGGTCCATGCCCTCAGAATGTCACTAGGGCATCAAGATGTGGACTGCTTACCTCACGTGCCTCGTAAGCAACAGAGCTGCTGGTGCACAGCAGCAGAGCTACCCCTCTCCCTCCCCATGACTTCAGGGACCAGCTTGGAGCACACCGGCTTATCAGCTAACTGGGATGATTTGGGGTAATTGGCCCCTCTGGTCTGGGTCCAGACCCGACAGCAGGAGAGTTTGAGGAAGAAAGAGCCAATTTTGTGGGTCACAAAATCACTGCAAGAGAGAAGATTGGCCTATTTCCAGAGGTGAAGAGCAAAAGTGATTTTGAAAGGACAAGTTGGAGTCAAAAGGAGAAGTGTAGGCAGTCCAGTACTGTCTTCACTGGATTGTGTAGGTTCAGGGTACATCTGCACAGCCACATGACAGAACCCAGTTCACATCACATAGGTATAATTTTAATCCCAGAGTAAGCCAACTGGTTCCCTCCAAGATGAAACCCACAGCCAAAGGCTGGCATTCTCCTTGCTCAGCTCATCCACTTCCCTCAGCAGAAGACCTGCCCCTGGGCTGTATCACCCCAGGGTGGCAAACCTAGCACAGGGCAGCATCCGTGCATCAGGATCCTCTTTTCCTGATCTACCCTTGGAGGACAGGACACCCCTAATTGTCCCCTTCCCACATTTCCCATGGCTCTAGGATGCGTCACCTCTACTCTTCTTCTCCAGCCTTTCCTTGAAGGAGTGCCAGAGAGTTCTGCAAGGCACAGTGTTGGCAGGAAGAGGTGAGTGGGACCTGGTTTCATCCCCTCCCCCTCCCCACTGCTGTGCTGAAAGGCTGGGCACATTTCGGCACTACAAGGGGAGGGAGTGGATCCTGAAACAGAGCAGGGCCAGACCCTGGGCAGGGAAGGGGACAGTCAAGGCTGCTGCAGATACAGTGGCAGTAGCTCTCAGCTAATAATACTGTTGGTTTTACACATTTTATGTGTTTAGGATTGTGACATTTACCACAGTGCTGATACGTTCCCCATCACTAAGGATAAAAGCATTGCTGCAGCTTGAGATCACTGTTTGTAGGTGTGCTACCCTGTGTGTTTTGTTTTTTTTTTTCATTTTTAGGATGGTTGTGCTAATATCTTTAGGTCAACCTGCCCAAATTCAGGTTCCACTGCTGAACCACATGCTCGCTGGACTTCAGCCAATGCCACGCAACATGACTAGTGCCTGTCTTTGTGCTTTGATTTTAGGAAGTCTCATTACCAGAGGGAAAACAGATGCTTCCCATCCAGACTAATCAGGGAAGAAGTTTCACCCAGGGGATGCATCTGTTTAAATATAGTTTAAATGTAACCGAATTGGTCAAGTTTGAGGACCAGCAGAGCTCTGCCATGAGGGACAAAACAAAGGGACTGAATACAAATATTAAAATCTGTGCTCACACGTGATTCTGGGGACTGTGCTGTGCACTTTACTACAAACTGAAATACCCGGAGGATAAAACAGCATCTGGGATTAAAACAAAGCTGGCATCAGTCCAAAGTACCAGTAAATCACGTGGGATTGTTACTTTACTAGAGATTTTACTGGTGTGGAGAGAAAAGAAAGTAGGCACTGATTTCTGGTAAACAAAGGAGTTAAGAGGAATCTCCAGCAAAACTAATCCCTCATCCTGCAAAATCTCTACCCAGTTCTTAACTCTAAAATTAACAACATACGAAACTCTAAACCCACTGTTTCCAAACAGGATTGGGGTCTGACCAGGGGATTATTTCCTCCATGCGGTTTATAATGTGACATACAAAGGGTGGGAAATAATCAAATGTGCATAGACTTCTTATCTACAAAATTTCTGTTTCTGTTTATACAGATGCTAAATGTGAACACAAAGGAGAGCAAGTGTTTGGTATGTCAGAGGAGAAAGGCGGAAGAGGTGAGGAGGAAGGAACACACGGTAAAAAAATAGGGTATAAAAGAGAGCCTTAAAAATACACCGAAGCAGAAGTGTCAGAACAGTCCCTAAAATAATCTGGCTGATGGCTACGATGAGTTATACTAACTAGTGTTTGCTGTAATCAGATGTCCGGATGAAGCATCCCCCTTTAACCACATTCCCCAGGAGGCTCCAGGCTGGACCGATTGCTAGGAACCAGCCACAGCCCATAGCTGCTACCATATGACAACAGATGTTTACCAGCATCCTCCAAGAAACGAATTTGTGCAAGCCAAACTCCCAGTAAACACATCATGATCCCCAGCAGCATCAAATCAGTGGGAAGACTGGGTTTTGTCATGGAGAACAGGACTGAAGAGCAATTAGAAGAGGACCAGTACTGTCTCCCTCCACATTAGTTTGAGGGCTGACTGGAGACTGCTGGATGTCTGACGTGCTGCCTTGTCTCATTGCTGAGACTGGAATAACTTTATTGGGAACTGGAAGTAATTCTTTTAATAATGAAAACTAAACCTTTCCCCACTTATCTCCATCCACCTTTGCAACAGCAAACATTATGTTTTAGAGGTTATTAGGAAATCAGCTGCTCTACAAGTTTCTGGTCACAGCTGTGGTTGAATATGCCTTGGGCTTTGCTCTGCTGAGAAGCACAGATTAATCTCATGCTACTCTTTCCAAGGCTCCAGCACAAATGAATTCAAAGGAAACTGTTAGTGCGGACTGCATTGAACCTTGCATTAACTGAGCTCTCTGCAAGGCAGGCGTGTATGAAGTGGCTGCAAGTCAAGCATCACTTCAGGAGTGGAATGTGAGTACTCTGGGGTGAGAGTTGGTCATGACCCAAATCTGGCAGTTTGCAAAACATGCCACAGCCTCTGGCCCATATTTTTGCTGAATTCATCACCTGACATTGTCTTGGAGCCAAAGTACCAGGAATCCAAATGTCTGAGTAGGACATGGGAAATGGGCACTGTGAAAGCCTGCATCTGTATTGCTACAGTGCCTAATTGTGAAGGATATTTCAATGTTATGCCATTCATATGGAGTTCACACCAACTATACCTATCTTAAGATTTCATATCATCCCTTATGATGGTATCTGAGCCCTACACAGTCAATACTACTAGGAAACTCTATCTAGTAAATATGTGTAGTTAATCCATGGACTTTTCCCCTCCCTGTGCTAGAAGGGCTTCAGATTTTCCTGCTTTTTTCTTCTCCTCTTTTAAATCCTTCTCTGTCTGGTGAGCTGGTCTTTTACTGTGTAGTTATGCTCCCAATGGAGAAAAAGCTTTTGAGTGTCATTGATGGTCAACAACTAGTATTCAAAATTTCTTTTAGAAGTGCGTTCAACAGCCAACCCTTTCACCAAGAAGGTAACTTTAGACCACAGTAATTAATAAAGAGAATAAAAAAAGATGGCATTAGACTCTCTCTTTCTTTGCAGCTTCATGCTCCTATTGGAGTGCATCTAAACAAGAATCAGAATGAAATTCAGGTCCTGCCTTTTGCACCTTGGAGTCCTGGAGTGTACGAGTGTACTTCGTGCAGCCACGGTTCCCTTTGCTAAATATTTTGTGCAAGTCAAAGGCACATATCTATAATCCTACTCTGATTTATCACCGATGTAATGACATTTACTGGAAAGCACATTAGGAAAAAATAGTCTGGGCTCACTTCATTCTTTCAAAAACCTGCATTTTCACCTATCTGTCAGAAGATGGCAGCAGTAAAGCACAAGTAGGGCCTTTTTTTGTCCACAGGCTTTTGTTTCAAACCATGTTTTTGTTCCAAAAAGAGGCAGATTTTTTAAAAGGTGTCATTTTTACCAGTGGCATCAAGTATGTCAGGCGTCCTTCCAGTAAATGTGAATGCATGACTGCCTTTCATCCTAATGGAAAGCAGTATCAAGAGCAGAATATACCTTATCATATGCAATCACTTTTAGAAAAATCATGTTGCTCCGTTATCTGCAGAAAACTAGTGTTCCATCTCATCCATAAGAAAAAACAACATATTTCTGTAAATTTCCAGATATATCATTATCCAATAGGGTGAACATTTACTAAATTTCAAGGATCATTTATTTTAAATAATAAAAAAAATCTATTTGTATTGCAAGCATTTCTCACAGTGGAGACTACATTTTAAAGCTCAGGAAGAGCAGAGAGAGTCTGCAGTGGGAATATTCATCAGCTGATGAATGTTCAACAGTTTCACTCCACCTTGAAGGTCTTTGTGAGTCTGTCAGCTTCGCCCATAGCTTAGCAGAGTGTCAGCTATCAAAGGACACAGCGATGCCAAGAGTCAAAGTGTGTTTGATTGAGCCCGTTATCACAGAAAGAAAAGCCAAGAAATGGGGCATTGTCACTTAGTCTGTGTCCCCTTCTGCAGTAATAACTTCATATGGTTACTAGACCATATTCTCAGGATTTACTGTGTGACATGACTGTCAATACGCTTGCTGAGCTTTGGCATGAGAAGTCCTGCCCTTCTTCAAGTTCTGACCTAACCAGTTGCCTTACTTTGCTGTAGCCTCACGAATGTCATTGCATTTCACTCTCACTTCAGAGAGATTTGAAGCAGTTCTATCTGCTCTTTTCCATCACTTCAAGGGAACAGTCCTGGACACACTCCTGTGTGATGCAAACCAGATGCTGGTTTTGACAGTGTTTGATATCGTCTGTGGTATAAAACCAGTGCAGTATGTCTATAGATGACAGTGTTTATCCCCTCAGCCATGTTCCTCACACTCTTCACTTCAATGGGGATGACTGGCTCCAGGACATCTTTCTGTAACTACTACTGAAGAACCAGGTGCCTTTTTCTGGTTGCGCAATGTGTCATTACAGTGTGCCCTTCCCTTGAGAATGATGAACTCTGGACAGTTTCTTCTCCCTGGGCCAAGTTATACGCTTTTGTCTGACAGACAGGATTCATGTGTCTTCAGTCAACACATTCAGGAGTCCAAATAATTTCTGGTTTTCACTGTATATAAAAAAAATTGTATGTAATGCAAAACATGCCAATGTTGCCTTTGTTTTGTGACATTCATTTATTCCAATTTTATTCATGCCTGTGGCATGGAAATAGCTTGGGATAGTCATGTAATAGTTTCCACAAGAAGTAATCATCTTGTACAACACATTTCTACTTCTCAGCCGCTATCAACGTGTGTTTCTTAATGTCTTCAATGAGCCTGGGCAGATCGACACCAGTTGAAGATCAAATCCCACGTGATTAACTGGAACAATAACCACAGCTAATATGGTCTTACCCTGTATACCTCTAGTAATCCATGTAAGACCTAAGTAATCTAGTCAAAATAATAATTTGTGAGGTGTCTGTCAGTTGTCAGAAAGGGAGAAGAACATCTGTGATTCTTCTGCCTGCCCCAGTCTCAGGGCTCCTAATGATCAGAACTGCACCTTCCCACCGCACACAGCTGCTTCAGAGGACAGTTATAAGTCACTGTTGTGCAGTAATTCATCCTGTATAACACAACCATGTAACCTGATTCATCATTGAGTTACTCCAGAGTTATGACAATATGATTCAACTAATTTTACAAAGATCTGCCTATTACTTGCTTTAATGAAGATGTAATGGATCATGATGACACAAGCTATAAAAATTACCAGCGTGGTTTGAGTAGACGATGCAAGAGAGAGAAAAGGCTGTTCAAAAGCTGGTACCATCCTGAGTCCTGAGAACCAACTGCATTTTCAGATGATTTTTAGAAGTATCCTGAACCAGTATTTAAGAAAAAAAAAGGTTTGTAATAAAAAAAAAAAGTTAGGTCAGAGATGTGGAGACTTTCACCCTGTATTTTTACAGGGTGTATTTTACAACCCTAAGTGCTGTAATCCTCTAATACAAATTTTTGTAGAACAAAAACATCTAAAGGTAATGAATGCATATATCCCCTTAGAGTTGCAGAGAGAGGAGTTTATGAAATCAGAGTAGACAGCACTACAAATATAATTCAGTCCCACATCCTCCTTAGATACATTGGCTCTGCACATGACTACAGGTAGGATTGAATTATATTCCCTGTTTTGCTCTATTTAAAAACAAGCTTCAAATCACATTTTCTCAGCAGACAGAGATTTTATGTAATACATGATTGTTATCAGTAATAACAATTGAACGAATGCCTTCTTTATTCCAGTCAGCCAGTAGGACCAGACAAGAAAGTAATCTGTCTCCCTTTTAATTCAATTTTGCCATGGGAATCATTGGTGCTACTTGGCAAAATCCCTGCGTAGAAGGAGTATATATTGTTGAAAAAAAAGAAACAAAATCCCTGCATGCTGATGCTATCTTGATAATGCCTAAAAATCCATCTATGTGCCAACTTTCATTTCCTGATAAATCAGAATATGTGAACACTACCTATAAAAATGTCTGCAAAAACTTTGATAGAAATATTCTGAGTTTTGCCTGGGAAAACCACTCAATCATTCATGACACTAAGGAAATATATTAATGGACTTTTCCTATGCATCCAATCACAAAGCAATTTTCTTCCCTACAGCTTATTCTATTGAGGTTCAAACCAGAAAATGATTTAGCTACTCCATAGAATCACAGAATCAGAATCATAGAATCACAGAATCATAGAACGGTTTGGGTTGGTAGGGACCGTGAAGATCATCGAGTTCCAAGCTCCCTGCCATAAGCAGGGACACCTTCCACTAGACCAGGTTGCTCGAAGCCCCATCCAGCCTGGCCTTGAACACCTCCAGGGATGGGGCATCCACAACTTCTCTGGGCAACCTGTTCCAGTGTCTCACCACCCTCAGAGTAAAGAATTTCTTCCTGATGTCTAATCTAAATCTACCCTCTTTCAGTTTGAAGCCATTATGCCTTGTCCTATTGCTACATTCCATGGTAAAGTGTCCCTCCCCATCTTTCCCGTAAGCTGCCTTTAGGTACTGGACGGCTGCTATAAGGTCTCCCCAGAGCCTTCTCTTCTCCAGGCTGAACAACCTCAGCTCTCAGCCTCTCCTCATAAGAGAGGTGCTCCGGCCCTCTGATCATCTTCGTGGCCCTCCTCTGGACGTGCTCCAACAGGTTCATGTCCTTCTTACGTTGGGGGCTCCAGAGCTGGATGCAGTACTCCAGGTGGGGTCTCACAAGAGCAGAGTAGAGGGGCAGAATCACCTCCCTCGACCTGCTGGACAGGCTTCTTTTAATGCAGCCCAGGATACGGTTGGCTTTCTGGGCTGTAAGCGTACATTGCCAGCTTGTGTTGAGCTTCTTGTCAATCGACACCCCCAAGTCCCTCTCCTCAGAGCTGCTCTCGATCCATTCTCCACCCAGCCTGTATTTGTGCATGGGATTGCCCCGACCCACATGCAGGACCTTGCACTTGCCTTGTTGAATTTCATGAGGTTCGCATAGGCCCACGTCTTAAGCCTGTCCATCTGAGGTACAGCAGATATTAAATGGATCCCAGTGCCCTCCAGAGAGAGTACTTTATTCAGTACAAGTGGGGTTATATTACAACAGCTTAAACCACTCTTGTTTATATTGATTGTCCCTGAGGAACAATCAAAAGTTCAAGTTCATGGACAAATTGACTTCTTAATGTGCATGCACTCAGTCTGTAAGGCCTTGATCCACCCAGCTCCCTTCCGGTGCCGAGCCCCTGTATCTGCAAGTGCTGGTCTCGAGTCAGTGTTTCCCGTCTGACCGTGTGGGACAGGGTACACACAGGAGGCTGCTATTTTGATTTTCCCAGTTCCTTCTGTTTCCACAGAACGTGCCACTGCTTGTTTCAGCAGGATGCTACACCTGGAAACACCTACAAACCTTTGTGCAAGTGCAAGTCCAGTGAGGCAGGGGCTGTCTTTGAGGCACGGTGGGATCAGCTCTCTTGGAGCCACACAAACGCTGAACTAGAAAAACCCTCAGAGAGCTGCTTATGAAGTCTGGCAATAAAAGTTGAGCTCTGGGCATTCATTTCAGGCTGAACTACTCACTATGGAAAAGAAAGGGATGTGAGATTCTTGTCAATTATCAGACAATTACTGCAGACTGTTAGTAGTGCAACTGGTTCTTTATTTCTACAAACTTTAGGAAAAATGTCTTTAACACTGAAAGATATTATTGCAGAAACTTTATTTATTGGTGGGAAGAACATCACCACCCATGGACAAAGCTGGAGAGCCTCTGACGATATATAATCAAGGACTTAAGAAAGTATCTGTGGCAGGCACTTGATTACAGAGTACAGTGCAGTGATTACAAGCCAAGGTACCCCCAGATCAGAAATCTGAATTGGTACTTTTTAAGCTTTAAGAACAGTTCAAAACATTCTTCTGAGCCAGTTTCTACATTCAGTATTTGGAAATAAACCCCGTTTATCCACAAATGGCTAAAACTTCAAAGTGATAAGAATTTGCAAATGTAATCCTTACCTTGTTGCTCAGCAGGACATTAGCTAGCTGCTTACATTACTGTTAATGGTTAGAATTCTCCATAACATAGGGGAGAATATTATAATTGGTGGTAATGCAGACTCCACCTGCAAGGCCCAGTATATTGCGTTTTCCATGTTTGCTTTGATTGGTTGGTTGCAGTTGTGAAAATAGGATATGACATCTGCCTGGGCTTGTGTGTGCAAAACAGCAGCTGTGTGAGATGTGATGGGCAATAATTGGCTGCCTGCAGAGCAAGAAAACACCCACGTAAATGACGTCTCTCTCGTCTAAAACATTAGGCAAGGAAGCCTTTCAACAAGGGGCAGGCAGCCTCTCAGGAAAGAACTGTCAAATCCGCTTACATCATTGCGTCTCATTAAATTGGGAAATGCAACACTTCTAATCATTAGTTCAGACAGCGTATCATCCCACCATCCGTCAAGATGGTATTATTGTAATGTGTTATTTGTGTCAGTGTTCACCATAACACTGGAGTTCTTGGAGACTCCCCAAACACTCCTGTTGCAGAAAGGCAGAGAAACTGTTGAAAATTGGGGATTCTTATGAAAGAAATAGAAAACAACACAAAAAGGATATTACATTGCAAATAAATCCACAATGCACCTACACCTTGAACACTGTAGGCTCTTCAAGCCTTTCTGTCACAACAGGGATGTGGAAGTCAAGGAAGGGAAGCAGAAGAGATCAAAGGAAAGGTATCTTTACTAGGAATGAGTATATCATTTAAGTGTTTTCAAAGCAGAAGAGAGACAACTTGGGGAGGGAGGGCAGTATCATATTGGTCTACGAAGTCTGAGTGACAGGAAGAGGGTAAGCAGGGAGTGTTATTCTCCATTCCCCATAATTCAGAAATCATAGCTATAAAATTAATTTATGTTCAACGCTGTTCAATTCCAAACAGTCAAAATTACGTATTTTTTATATAGCCCATGGCCAAATGGTGGAATTCATGCCACAGAGTATTTTGGATGCTGAATGATGAGTTCACTCCAGGAGTTTGTAGAAGATAAAACCACTCACAACAGAAATAACTACATTTGCAGCTTCTTGATGAGGAGCTTCTGTGGACTGCTGAAACTTGGAAGGCACAATGCATGTCCTATTCTTACACTCGTCCTTAAACACTGACTTCTAAGAGCTAGGTGGATCTTTACTGTGAGCCAATAGACTTATCCTTACATTCCAGTGGTGTAAATAAATTTTATTATTGTTGCTATTACTGATAAAAAACATGCTGTTTTCACTAATGGAAAAAAAATCAAAGAACTCTTTGCTTGGGACTGAAAAATAGTATGGAGGTAGGAAGAACTGGTACTACAATCAAAGCATTGGGTCAGTACTGAAGGCTGACAAGAAGTCACTTTTTTCGTGACCCACTTGTAACTCAGATATGGAAGCGACCTGACTGCCAATTTATGAGTGACACTACTGTGGCAGCTCCTGCTTTAGTAGTAATGGCTTAAAATGAAATTATTTTTCTCCAGATTTTCAGATTATTCCTGAAATTTAATTTTAGAACTGTAATGTTTTCCTTCTCTTGCTCTGTAGCCCTCATCTGATTTCAACATTCATACTAAAAAAACCCCAACAAATCCAGAATCTAGAAGCATCTAAAAGATATATTTAAGAAAACATCCACATCATATTTTAGTTTCCAACACCTTTCAGCTGTGATGCCAGGACAAGGCATGACAATGGCTGTGACTCCTTAGCTTGCTCCCATCTAGTGCCTTCATGCACTGGATCTCATTATATGGATGCGTTGGGGCAGGGACATTCTGCAGCCTGTAAGCAATACTGCAGTAGAGTCCCAAGAAAAATAACATCTGAAAGTTGTCTTGAGCTCCCAAAAGCTTTGCTCCTCCTCAGTCAGGAATGGCATCCTCTGAGATTTCAAGTCGTAAAAGGAAAAAGAAAATAAAAACAACGCTGTCACCAGTGTAACCTTCACAACTGGAAATCCATTGGGAGTCAGAAGAAATTGTCTCCCTATACAGGAAATGCTGCACAGATAGGGACCACAGCAGCAGCTGGCCAGCCAAATCCAGATTCTGGCAACTAAATGCCACAGATGCCTGCCAGGTAACTGATAAGCAGAAGCATTACATTTGCACTTCGTTTTGGCACTCTTGAGACCTGCACGGAGAGTATACCACTGGCTTTGACAACAGGCAAAACAAAGGGCTTTTAAAGTTGCAGTATTAAGAAAGGTGGGTGCTTTCATATTGTTGTATCTTAGAATCATAGAATAGTTTGAGTTGGAAGGGACCATTAAAGGTCATCTAGTCCAACCTCCCCTGCACCGAGCAGGGACATCCTCACTACATATTTGCTTCAACTGGCACGAAGTTTTGTATTGTAAATAATCAGCAGTGGTGTGATAATACAGTTAATGAAAAACAGAAAAACATGCTTATGAAGAATAGAAAATGGGTATAAAATAGGATAGGATTTTTATTTTTCTTCATGAATTTTATTCAAGAGCTTTGAGTTAACTAGGAGACCTGGTTTCTACAAATAGTATCTACTTGGCATGTCTGATCTACTAGTAATACGCAATGCAAAAAGGAAGATAAGAATACAGAACGATACAGAGAATGGAGGTTTCAGTATTTGTCCCAGTAAAGGCCAGCCATAACACTGGCTGCCGCCTGGGCTGGCTGGTGGTCGACATCAGCCACCATCCCACTGCCTGTGCTGGTAAAGGTCAGAACAAGCTGCCTGGTACCGTGTGCTGGCTGAGGAAGGGAGCTGGGCATCTGGCTTCCACATCCCACTTCCTACCGTCATCCCTGGAGAAGAAGGAGGAGGTTTGAAAGGAAGCTACCAGGATTGATAGCAGCAATATGCACAATGCCTGTGTCTTTAACATCCCCCAAGACAATGGGACCAGCAGACTCCATCCCTCTACTTCTGGCTCTCCATTCTGGCCTCCCTTTCTCTGATGGGATAACATCAGAGACAAGAACAAGATCTGGTCTGAGCTTGAGTTTCTCCATTTGCTCCTCTTCACTCGTGTGGCAGCAATGCTGGCTGGGAAGTAAGGACCACTTACTGGTGAGGGAAGGGATGAAGCTTCTCATGGGAACTGGTGTGTAACGGCATGGGGCTGGGCTGCGTGGGGATGACAGGTGACTGTATCTCAGGAAGTGAGAAGCAGTGGGATCTTGTACTTTTGGAAAATGCAGAGATATGAGAAGAGAAAGGAAATATCAGGGCATTATTTTCCTCTAGTACCTGGGGCAGAAAAAATAACTCTGGCTGTGCAGCTGAGGAGCCCTGGACTGGCTCTTAGCTCTGGGGGAAATACAGGGACTTTCATGCTTCTTATGCAGTAATCTGAACAGTAAACAGAAACTAAACTCTGAATCTAAAACTAATGGTGTAATTCTGTATGATGCTGAATAACACAAACTACCACGGAGTTGTGGATCTTAGGAGGCACCTCAGTGTGTCACAGTCTTGCAGTGCTGAGGCAAGCCAGTGAGACTGCTGGTGCAAAGAAACACGGGACCTGGGAAAGTGCACTGAACAGGACCCAGGGGACCTGAATGCATCCCATGTGGTCACTGAATGGCTGAATATGGGTGGGAAAATCCCTTCCTCTTCAAGTGCTTCTTTTTACTTTTGCTTTCTTGTAATGGGCATAAAAGTGCTTACCTCCATCAGAAAGCTTTTTGAGAATTATGACCACCAGGTAAAAGCAAGGCATTTCAATTAGTTTTTTGGACTTTTTTGTGCTAAATGTATTTTATATTATTCCAAAGTTGCAGTAAACCATAAAGTTAACGCATTAAGAGTACAGTGTGGGAGCTGTGACTGCCAAAGTCACTGCGTGACACCGAACACAGCCCCTTGCGTGTCCTTCCTATCAGAAAACTGCGGTGATAACATCTCAGTGGGCTATGGCAGGGTTTGATGTTAATGATTATCCACTGTTTTGAAAGTTCAGACTTGCTGTAAAAGTACTGATGCGGGGGTCTGGGCCCACGTGAAATGAAATTAGTCTCTCAGTCTCACTGCCGGAGGGGAACAATAAAAACTTACCCAGGAGCCACTAGCAGTTTCTGAAGGAAAGGTGTAGGCTGTCACGAAAGCTGCCCTATTCCTTCAGCTCCCCATCAGGTCAGGGGCAGGCTGGGGGTGCTACCTGGGAATACCTGTGTTAAATGTGCCTGCGTTACCTACATGCAACAAACACAGGTTTTTCCACTCCCTTCTTCCCAGCACAAAGTTCACTTGGAAAACAATAAAAAATAGTCAATGGGAAGTCCCTTCTCTGCAAGTGAATGCCGTTGCTAAAATTGTACTCCCAACACGCAGGTCATGTGCTTCAGCTCTCACAAGCAACGTCGGTCAGTGTAATGCAGGGATCATGCCAAATACCCCTTACCTGTCCTCCCACATGGGCACGTTATTTTTCCCAGCTGAAAATGCTAGACTAAAATTTGGCAAGAAGACAAAACAATCATACACAGGCTGGTAGTGATGATATCACTGGGTGTCCTGGAGCTTTGAGTTATTAACAGCACAGCAAAATTCATTAGCATGTCAAAGCATCACAGCCCACAATGCATAGAGACCGGCATAAAGAATTAGGGTGTGAAAGACAGCTTATGTGGAGAGTCACTGACAATGAAAAGAAGAGAATATTGTGCTTGGGGCAATTCTCATTCATCAGAGCCTTGTCAGTATGGTAAGAGACTACAGAATAAATGTGTCTAAATGCATTTTGTTGGCCACACTAGGAAGCAAAGGTTATGAGGGTATCCTCCATTTTTTTTTCTCTTCACCAGATGCCTTTTCTCCAACTCATAAGCAACTTCCTCTCTGCTGTACACGATGCCATACTGTATAGTAAAAGGTATAGCAATCGATCCATTTTCTGACCCTCTAAATTGATGTATTTATACCATCAGGCAGTGTGAATCACTGCAACCTCCCTGAAGTCATCAGAGTAGTGTTGGTTTAGAGCGTTAGGTTTCCAGACCAAAGCCACATGTGGTTGTGCTGCAATCTGCCAAGTGCTTGCAAGCTGGTTCTAACTGTGCAGGTGATTTTGAGAATATTATTCTGCTGTAGATACTGGTGGTGATAATTAACTAGACAACAGTCCCTCTGAGTTACTGGTCCATCAAGGGTCATTTCAGTGCAGAGGCGTGCTCAGGTGCTATATACGATGTTTTCCAGGCAAGACATAAAACTGTGATTTTGTGTTTACAATAACTGTTCCATGAGGAAGTGTAATGCTAGTTAAGTCCGTTGTCCTACTTACATTCTAAACTGGAAAATTGCCTCTCTGCCTGTTTGAAAGGTTGTTTACTTATAGTGCACAGTGCTTTTTGAGCCCTATGCAGTCACACATTGCTGCTGGGTATAGTTAGACAGCTGTTTTCTTTTTCCCCTAATTTGATGGCAACCCTGTCTCCCATCGGGGGTTGAGAATAGGGTGCATCCTGCTTCAAAACTCAAGAAGTACCTCTGAATTCAGGTTGCATGGCTTTGGTAGCACTACCATTTCTATCTGTGCAAGGTAACATGAAGTGAGAGATTGTTTTACTGACATTAATGTTCAGTGGAACTGGAGCAGGCCAGTATGAAAAATGGATGTTAGTTAACTAGCAGGTGTTAGGTATGAGTAATGAAAGAAATGTAGGAGGCAAACCTTGCCCACTCGCTTTTTGTAATACTTGTATCTCTGCAAAGAATGGTCTCTTTGTGCAGGCATAAGCCTTGCATTCATTTCCTGCTATGATCTTATCTGAAGAATTTGAGTGACCCTGATATGCCATTAAATTTGGGTCCCTATACACTGAACTACTCCTTCAATTTTTATTCATGTTTGGGCATTACTGGTCATCCCATCTTTCTCCTCCACAGACAGATCAACACCCTGTAATATCCCTGGGTTAATTTTGTGTGTAAGTCATAATACAAGGCAAACGTGATCTGGGAATAACAATCACAGCTTTTGAAATGGAGCATACCGTAACGTGATCACACGTGTAGTCAGACATACACTACTCCAAGCCTGCAGTACCCTCAGAGGTTTGGTATTTTCTTTTAAAGATACAAAGACTGTCTGTCTATAGCCTACCTATAGTCTGTAGACCATCTATATTCCAAATACCATCTACCTATAGTCTACCATACTATACTTCTAATTTACTTCTGCAGTACAGATTTCCCAGTGAAGCAGAGCCATGATTCTCAACTATTTGGGTAGATATGCCAAGAAAGAAACAGTGCAGACCTTTTCAGTGTCAGTGTATGCTGTTAGATGTAGCATATTCTAAGAACAGAAATGGTCATTCAGGATTATCTTCTGCATTAAACAGACTATAGCAGTCTCCCAGGATTTAATTTATTCAAATGCTGTCATTCTTTCTGTTAAAAACTGTAGCTTATTGCTACTCTGACTTTTTTGAGCCAGCTGTTCAGTCTTACTTTTTTTTTAAATGTTGTGTTATAAAACTCTCCACTGCTGGAAAACTTTGCTGCATAAACTTGTAGGACCATAAGCAAGCGGTCTTGTCAGTAATCCAAGAAGAAAAAGTTCTGACGATGAAACACTTTTTTTTTCAGGTGACTCATCATCTGTGTACCTCTTTCTGAATTCCCTCTGTTTTTTGAACATTGTTTTTGAGGTGGGAAATCAGAACAGAGCTAAGAATTCAAGTACTTACTTCATCAGTGCCCTACATATTTCCCTACTCATTCATGGTATTTTACTGCTTTTGTGTGCAGGCCACATGTACATTAGCAACAGCATCACACTGGGACCTACTGTAAGTCACCACTATTCACAGAATCACAGAAAAGCTGTGGTTGAAAGGCACCTCTGGAGACTACCTCCTCCAACCCCCCTGATTAAAGCAGGGTCAACTCCAGCAGGTTGTTCAGGGCTGTGTCCAGGGTTTTGAATATCCACAAGGACGGAGACGCCTCAGTTTCTCAGGAAACTAGTTCCAGTGTTTAACCACCCTCAGTTAAAAAAGGGTTTTCACATGTTTAAATGAAATTTCCTGTACTCTCATTCTCTCATCTCTTACATGAACTATTTGTTCTTAGATGAACAGCTTTCCCTTTGACTTAGCTAAAATGCATTTCAATGATCTTCTAAATAGCATTAGAAGCTGAGATAAACTTCTGTGTTCCTGTCCTCAAGAAATGTATTAAGACTGAATACATGGCAGTAATATGATGTACTGCAGTTAAATAAAGAAATAAAGAGGCTTAGATTAAACAGAAGGATCTGATAGTCATCACCTTGAAGTTCAGCAGTATGCAACATTTGAACTAGTAAAATTATTTAGAACTTTGTGTTCTCCTTTTTTTCTATTTGTTTTTCTAGTTTATTCTCAGATGCCTTGATACCTTAGGTTTAGACATTCACATGGCTGTCTGCTTTATCTAATTTTGATCAATGCACTCATACAACACCATTCTCTCAATTTTCATAACATATGTGGGAATTTATAAATAAAAACACATGATAAGATGTTCTGTTTACAGATTTAATACTTTTAATTAATTTTTTAAATTTAAATTAATTTTAATACTCATTAATGTTCCTTTTATTCCTTTGCTAATTGTTATAATTAATCCATTTTTTAGTCTCTTATATAGATTTAAAGTGGTGTTTGCATTCCAACACTTAAGACTAAAATGAGTTGTCAGACTGTATCTATCTTTCAGACCATGCTTTACAAGAAAAATGGGCCATTACTCTGAAACACAGAAATAAAATAAACACCCACACTGAATATTCTCATAGAGAATCATGAGAACATTTCCAAAAAAAGTATGTTTTATAACATGTAGATTTAAAGTGCTGCTAATAATGTCAGAAAAAGAAAACTTCAAAGCACTTCATGGTTTCCACTGACAGAAATGAAAAACTGCTGGCTTCACTGACAGAAAAGACAAACTTCAAAGCAGATAGTCATCTTCAAAAGTTCAGAACAAGCCAGATGGTCCCAATGTACCTGGTCTGTGAACGAAGAGAATAGGTATCTTTCCTTGGCTGTCAACCTCTCTCTTTTATAAGCATTAAATTATCTTAGAAACAAAAGTACTACAAGAAAAAGTCCTACACAAATGCCAAAATAACATAAACTTCATTTTTTATTCAACCGCTTCCAAAAATTTTTAATTTTTTTCGCACTTACCAGGTGCAAAATATCAACCTGCTCACACGGGCTGTAGCAGCTTTCTCTATTAGTTGAAATAATGAACCTATTCATCAATACTATTGATCAGAGGCTCATTTTTTAAGCCAAAAGCTGGGAGTCAGATGTTGATAGTTTTCTCTTAAGAACTGCATACTTTGATACTTCAGTGTAGATGATGGCTGACACTGCTGCAGTCCCACACATCCATGTATTAACTGGGCTGCACTCCACTCTTTAGCAGGTCTCTTCCATTCAAAGAGATCTTTGGCTGCACTCAGCAGTAAGCAATAAATGCCCCCATTGCTCTGGATTTACACAAAGGTAGTGAGAGCAGAAGCAGACATGAAGCAGGAAATGTACCCTCTGTAATTCTTGTAAAAACACATTTCTATTGATAAAGAATAACAGCCCAAGAAAGATGGTTAAGGCATGAACTCCCACTAGATCCCAGATGCTGTCTGTATTAACAAAGTTAACAGCGCCTGGAAACTGGCTTAAGCACTTCCCCGTGATCATCCATAGCTTAGCTGTCAGTTGTTGGCCCTCTTTTCTTATTTTGATAACAAACATCTGCTCTGTGGGGTGATATTTCAGCTGACATTCCCTCAGGGAAGTTGGTAGATCTATGAGTAGAGTACACTTCTGCCTAGTACATGTGCCAACAGTTTGTGATGAATCTACAACTATGAGAAGAAAGAAGATGGGATGCTTGATGTGGCCTTGACTTTTTTTGTCTCTAATCTGTACTCACTACTGGAGCAGTAGCTGAGCAGTAGGTGGAGCAGGAGCAGGAGCAGGAACAGGACCAGGAGCAGGAGCAGGAGAAGGAGCAGGAGAAGGAGGAGAAGGAGAAGGAGAGGGGAGAGAAGCAGCTTCCTTCTGAATTGCAGTAAGATTGCTTTCTACAAACCTGACAGGAGAGGGGAGAGCTATCTGAGCTGAGGGATAATGTTGGCAAAAGAGAAAGAGAGTATTAACTGCAGGAAATGATAAAATAATTTTTAACTGGTAACTCTAGAGGACCCTTCTTCTGAGAGTCATGTGGGCAAAAAAACAAACAAGTTCTAAGACTGAACTTCATATACTTATGAAAAAGTCTCATAGTGTCATGGTTTCCTGTGACAATTGCGAACTGGACAGTGTCTCAGGAGCTGCCTTTTAAGCCTGTGTTCTGCAGATATAGAACGAGTGTATATTGTCATTGCACGATCCTTATGCATTTCTTAACCAGGACTTCTGGTATCCATGACCTTCACCTTCATGTTCTCACAAGGCTGCAGGAGGAAGTTGCTGTGTGCTGTTCTGTTCAGGAATAGCTTGCAGAGACACACTGTGCTTCCTTTCAGGGAAAGTTTATAGATGTTCTTTCTTTTTACTTGTTAAGATCACAGCAAGCAATGTTATTTATAACTTAAACTTGTGAAACTTGTTCAGAGAGCTTTGATAGTAAATCCTTTTTGGAGCAAGGCACCCAGATGAAAGGTCCCAGATTTTGCTTGTTTTCTGAGGTGGTAAAGTAAGGAGAGTACATGGGAAATGTAAGACCACTTTGGAAAGTGGCAGTTTTAACACGATATAGGTCCAGAGAGTTGCAAATTTCAGCCCCACATTCAGAAAATTCTTGTGTTTCTGGCTTAGAGAGAGTATAAGGAGTCTCTGGTGCACAGAGGCAGGTTTGGAAGAGGCAGTCTGAAAACTGAGTTAAGTGCCTGCACAGCAGCCCATGCTCCTGGCTTTGTGTAGGTGTGGAAATGCCAGTGGGAGGTTAACAAAGGCTTTTGTGCCCCCCTCAAGAATCAAATGCAAATCTTACTGTTCTGGTGCTTTAAAGATGCTTGGTTTGCCCTGTGACATTAAGTGCATTGTATGGAAAGGCTTTCCTTCAGGGAACACACATTCAAAAACAGAACTGCAAGAGTATATACATTGACCAAAGCTCCTAGGACTCACAAGAGTGAATTTAGTGAGTATGGCTCACACAGATCAGAAGGATTCCTTCTCCACCCACATATTTTTCACAGTTCAGGAGCTATGGTGCAGACAGATTTATGTATATAGTGCTCAATATTCTGTTTGCATTGTATGATAAGGCATTGTATGATGGAGCAGTATCAGAACAGTTCTGGAACCAGCAGCTCTTCAAGAACTGCTCGAGCACGGGTGTCCCACAGGGCCACAGGTCCTGCCAGGAGCCTGCTCCAGCATGGTCTCTCCATGGGCTGCAGTGTGAATATCTTCTCCACTGTGGTCCTCCATGGGGTGCAGGCAGACAACCTGTTTCACCATGGTTTCACCACAGGCTGAAGGGGAATCTGTTCCCGTGCCTTACAGAAGGTTTCTGGACACTAGGGCTGTCCAGGGCTGCTGAGGTGTGCAGGATCCGCAGGTCCTTCGAGTCTGGCAGGGAGGCACGAAAGCGTGACTCCCCAGCCTGAACAGGGTTTGAAAGGCAGTGTTTGCTGCCCCATACCCTGGGATCTCAGCAGGTTGCCATGCAGAGTTGTGCTGTGCACCGCTAACATGCTGGACTCTGTTCTCCCCGGGCAGTGGCAGCACCTGTGTGCCCAGGACCCAGGCTTCCTGAACGCAGCCCTGCAGAGCCCTTTTGTAATGTTTCTGGAAGAGGCTTCAGTTCATCTATGTATTTATCACTGCAAGAAGACATTCGTGAATGCTTTAAGGACTGAGTTCCTAGAATGAAAGCTACTATACAGGCAAAGGCTTAAGTTTAAATTCCTCAGGGCAGGCATTACTGCTTATTTATGGCACTCCTGTGAGTGCTTATCAGTAATAATAGCAGTGACAATGGAAAAATATACTTTAGGGTCCATCAGTCTTATAATTTAGTTCACCACATGGCAGCAGATTTCCAGTGTGAGCTGTGAACTTGAAAGCTGCTTTGCACAGATCTCTAGATCCACAAAGAGTAGTTTGCAAGCCTGGGGCCACATATACATAGAAATGAGGGAACAGGTTTGTCAAAAGTTGGAATAAATGGGTTATTTTTCATGGGTCTTGGCATGCACTTAAATAGCAAGTGGTATAGAAAAAGTACTGCTAGATGGAGAAATTGCAGAAAGCAGTTTCTTCCCCTGTATGAAAGGGAAAAATACAAAACAAATGTGACTTTTTTGCCATATAAAACTTTCCAAAAAAACATATTCCACTGAAAACTGTAATTTTGTGAATGGAGCACAGCTGGAATGAAACTTCCTTGAAACTAGGCCCTTGGCAGGATGGAAAAAAAGTTTTCCCTTTCTATGTGTTTGCTCAAGATAGATTTACTCTTAAAAAGACTGTCAGCACCATTTCCCATGCAAAAGAAATCTCCAATTTCCCATCCCTAAGGGATTAACAGGGATGGAGCCTGGCTCCACCTTTTGATGCATTATGTATCAGGCCTGGAAATAAGGAGAGGGCAAAAGATCAGGCTTTCAACCTGCTTCTCAGTGCTCCTTGGTGTGTCCCCTCGACTAGGGGCATGTGGCAGATGCCCGTTGTGGAATACCCTTCCCGCATGTCCAGCCCTGAGCGAAGGCTGGAGCTTGGGGTCTGGGGCTGCCGAAGCTCAGAGAGGCACGTGTGTGGGGACCGTGCCCTCCGCATTCCGTCCTCTCACCACACAGACAGCAAGGGCTGGGAATCTGGCTGTCCACAGGGACAAGGACAACTCCAAAGAGTTCACTTCAGCCACACAACAGTGTCTTTTATTGGGTTTGTTTTCTTAGTTGGGGTGGTACTTTTTTTAACTCTTTGTGGGATGGCTCAGCTGCTCCAGGGACCAGCCTTGCAGCCTGCACTGGGAATGTTGGGAAAGGTAAGATGTTGCTTTTTTCTTTTAAGCCAAATTTAAAAAAAACTGTGGAAAGAGAAAAAAGAAAAAAAAAGGAAAAGGAAAAGGAAAAGGAAAAGGAAAAGGAAAAGGAAAAGGAAAAGGAAAAGGAAAAGGAAAAGGAAAAGGAAAAGGAAAAGGAAAAGGAAAAGGAAAAGGAAGAGGTAACTTTGTGCACAGTGGCAGAAGTTATGGGGCACAGGTGGGGAGGGAGCCCACCACAGCGAGGTGAGGGTCAGGCAGGCGCCCGGGGAGCTGCCGCCCGGAGGCCATTGCACAAAGCCTGCCCGCCTGGCAGCCCGGCCACCGAGCGGGTGGCCATGGAGCGGGTGGCCATGGAGCGGGTGGCCATGGAAACCCCTTCGGCATGGCTGCCAGCCAGAAACCCTGCGCATGGCTAGGGCCCCCCAGGCGGGTTGCTGGCATTACTGGGGGGGCGGCAGCAGGGAGGAGGCCCCAGGGCCTGCCCGGAGGTCCATGGCCGGCTGGGCTGCTCTATCCCTCTGCCTGGCTTGACCCTGCTGAGGAAAAGCCCCAAAGAAGCCGCGTGATTTTCTCAGTTAAGAGTTTCCCTTGACCTTGGGTTTAAAATGGCCCAACTCCTTTCCAGGGTGCTAATTAGGAAAGGCTAAAGCACTCATGGTGGGAGGAGGGAGAAAGGCTTTTCCTGGCTGGGTGTTACTCTGGTGCAGGCTGGATGTCCCTCGGTAGATGTTAATAGTTAACAGGTAGGTCTCTAAACACCGAGGGACCCAGGGAAATGTTGCTGTGCTCCTCCGTGAAACAGGGATATTCCTTCTGCTTAAAAAGCCTTTGTTAAACTGCCTTGGAATAACTCAGGCTTGACAAAGTGGAACTAATTGGCCTTCATCTTCCCAATCTTATGCAAAACAACTTTGAAATCAGAAGGATTTTTGAGGAAATGGTATCCAGTATAAGGAGTAAAGCATGAATCAGGATTTTAAGGCATTTGGTGTAACATAAAACTTAAGTGACAACTCTGCACTCCGGGAGATGTCAAAACATCTGCTAGCAAGGGAAAGGTTGTAGGCCACCGCTCTGTCAAGGGTGGAGGTGATCTCCCTTCTCGAGCGGTCACCACAACCCTTAAAATAAGAGACTGTCTTGTCGATACACACACTCTTCCAAACTTTTCTTGCTTTGATTTTGAATGACATATTAAGGACTGGATATAAACCCAGTTCTCTCCCTGTTCAGACACAGCACTCAAGGGTGTGAAATGGAGTTAAGATAATCAAGGAGGGACTCAGGTTGGGTTTGGGTTTTTTTGGCTTTCTTAGACCACTAACAGAATGAATGAGTGGAAAACAACTTCCTTATCTGCCACTGGCTGGAGAGAATCTCTGGCTTTCAAAGGTGCAGGGCCCTCCAGACATTTACCTGTTTAACTTACACTTTTGCAAGTTTCTGAGGTGACTTTGGCTGCAGTATCTATTCCATGGTTGCAAATTATAGCAATGTTTTTAATAAAGGAGCAATAAGCAATTAATATTTGTTTGAAACAAGTGTAATGTAGATGTAATAAACCAAAGAGTAAAAGCTTTTGCAGGATACTGCAAGCAACATGCTATTAGAATTTAGAACATTCATAAAGCACGCAATAAAACAACTACTGATTGATTATTAACTCTTGGAAAAAAGAACTGTAATGTCAAAGGTGGTCAGTATGTTGTTTTCCAGAAGAAAAACAGAAGTATCTTTTTTACTGATTAAAATGTCTTTCTGAGGAGGAATTAAGTCTGGCAAGGAGGTTCGGAAGTGAAAAGTTCCCTGTGAATTAAAGCTTGACAGTTTTCAGGAGTAACAAATCCTTAATTAATGTGGGATTGATGCCAGAGGCAGTTATTTTAAAAATAAACTTGAAAGCAAGTGCAGGAATTCCCTCAAACAAAGGTTTTCTGTTGCCATTTTCTGAGAACATGTTGTCTTATTGGCCTATTTGGTAGGCTATTGGGGCTGGCATCACAGAGGCATCATTCTAATTGTCATTTAATAGAAGCTTTATTTTATTTTATCCTAAACCACTTCCATGAATCTCCCATCACCTAAGCCTGGCATTAAAGAGAATTCAAAATCAAACAAGCTACTCAAGAAAGAATTGTCCTTTGACAGAACTGGGGCTCCCAGTGCATTTTAATTTTTCTGTAGACTGCATGAGATGAAGACAGGAGCTTCTTGTCTTGATCTTTGACAACTGGGTTCTTACCAAATAATAAGCACAATAGTTGATGGAAAGGTTCAGGGTAAATCTCCACATTTAGCATATGTAGGAATAGATGGATTTACATATGCAATTACTGCAGAAGACGGAGAGATGAAAGACTATTGCCTTCGTAAAAATCCAATTTTCTAATGTAATTGTACCAAGTATGAGTAGGTAAGCAAACAGTTCCGGCTTCTCATAGCGGTCATGCTAGAGAAGCACGCAGAAATCGGCAATACTTGCATTTACCTTGTGCTCATAAGTAGCTTATGCAAAGTTAATTAAATATCACAAGTAAATTAGCCACTTTATTTTCCTTACTGAACTACAGTAATTTATCCTGGATTCAGTGAGGAGAAATGTTGCTATTAGCAAGTGAGAAATGCAGTGGTGTAGGTCGGTAGTGATCTGTAACACTCTACCTTTGTAAATTCAAAAGTAAAAATAGAAAGGTACATTAGTTCACTTTACCTGAGTTTCTGGTTGAGCAGCTGCTGTGAAGAGGAACATTATTACTTTTCTATGAATTTCATTAGGTCTCGTTTCTGTGTCATTACAACAGAGAGTGCCTTAATGATGCTAACTACATTTGACAGGTACTGTAGGCAGGAGCACATAATGGCATCAGCAGAACCAGTCCTTCCTCATTAATTCATAGGCTTTTCTGGCATGCTCATTCCCATAATATGTGAAGCTTTGTAAACTCTAAATGGGTTTTTCTTCACAACGCACTCATGAGAGGTACTGAAGCAGTTGCTCAGTTTTACAGATGGGTGACAGAAGCACAGGGAGATTAGGTGATAAGCCTAAAGTCTTTTGCAAAGCTAAGTACGTGCTCCAGGTCTCTTGGTTCCACTCTTGCTCTGGAGGTGCCTGTGCCTTTTCCCTGGTTTCACAGTGATGGGTGCTATAGGAACCCATGAACTGTGAGACACTAGACCTCTTCATGGGTATCTCCTTATTACAATTTGCTAACATGTCCTGGGATTGCAACACGTCTTTGATGCAGACCACTTATCAGAAATATGCTATAGAAATGACATGGGACAATATAGAAATGTGTATTAGTCTGTCTAGTGAAGTCTTTTTATAAGAACCTATTCATACTGTTACTGCTCAGCACCAGCTAGTCATAGCGTGAACATGCTGCAGTCTCTTACTCTAGGCAGGGAAGGGCTAACGACAGTATTTTGGCCATACAGCTCTCAGTTTGATGGTGCTCTGGCTCCACAGCTTTGCTTTGAACCATGGGAAAGGTAGGGGCCAGGGCAAACTAATGCTGGGAATGAGGAGCTACACCTTCAGCCCCCTCAGTTCTGGGAACACCTGGAACCCATTTCCCAGTGAATTGCTGGGGAATGAGGAAGGGTGGCAGGACCACTGCTCAAGAAAAGGGGGTTGAGCAGATGTAGATCTCAGGACCTCTTAGGTGGTGAGAACCTCCCTGTTTGTCTTTGAATCACAGGGGATCCTTGGCATCTGCAATCTTAAGCAAGGAATTTAAGATCTTGTCTGAAAGCCGGCATTTAGGAATACAGGGAACTTCATAACCCAACTGTAGGTTTAGAGGCCTTTAGGGATCAGCACCCATTGCTAGTACGTGGTTTAAACTGCTTTTCTGAAGCTATGTGTTTAGTTTGGCACAGAAGTCCTGTAGTCAAACTTCGTGGGTCCCCAGAACACAGCCTGGTAACTGAAACTTAACTAAAGCCAAGTCATATTACAGCTCCTGCTTTCTTCTTATCCGCTTAAGCCAGCTACCTATTAAAGGAGGAAGTTAAAATGTGATATCTATCAGGTTAATAATAATTTTATTGCCTTCTAGGTATTTAGTTGTTCTGAATTTGATTGTTCAACATGCTTTATATTAAACATATTAGGTATAAATTAAACATATGCCAGTTTAAAATATAATGGTAGCATTTATATGTAATATTGGAAATAATGTAATATTTTAATATAACATATTTCATATACGATTTTTTCAGGGGAAACGTGATATACTTTTAATGTGATGTGCTCATCTTTTAATCTTCAACATTCTTTTTTAAAGAAAACATTAACTAACATTTTCATTGATCTCTGTCTGCACAGATGTCAGAAGAGGGATTCAGCTAGTGAGATCAGGATCTGACCTATGACAACTAGGTCAGTTGCTGTTAGCTTAAAAATTTAGTTTTCTTTTTGTCAGTTTTGTAATGTCCATGTAAGGCATACCACACACTGGTAGACTGGAGCACAGAATCATATATGTAATTTTACTTAAACAAGCAAACGTTCACACAGTTTTTGTTATGAATTTTAATTTCTGTAAGCCAGGTGTAAATAGGATTGACAGGATTGAATGACAGAGCTGTCTGGTAGGATGTCTGTAATCCTTTTACTTTGGAATACATTAACGTTGGTTTGATTACAAGGAATGAATACATATCATTATCAGACTGCTCTTCTTCACTAACAGGTATAATTATTTGGCTTTCTGTGCACGTTTATCATCTAATACCAGTAATGATTTTTGGTCCTTAATTCTGAGGAATCTGAATTCCATGTTGCTACACACTCCTTTTACTCCATATCTTAATGTGTCAATATTCATGTAATACTATTTGTTTAGTGTGAAGTAATCCAAAGGGGGCTGAATAAACTTCTAATATATTCACATAAAACACAGGGAATCTTTTCTTCGATTTGTATGACCGATAATCATGCCAGACATATCTAAAAATCACTGACTGATACTGTGTTACTGAATTATTTAGTTATCCCTTCTGGAATTAAGGGTAGCTGTCTCTGATGTGCTGAGGCCATGGACAGAACTAGATTTTGCTCTTGCGCACTTCCAGCAGTTCTGATGTCCACTAATATTTGGGATCAACCTTGAGGTTGCCCTCAGTTAACCTCAAACACATGTGCTGCCCTTCCTTGTCTCGGCTACCTCTTGCAACTCTGCCTTAATGTGAATACTTTCTACATTTAGGCAAAATTATGTGTTCCATATTACTGCATCTGCAGATGTCTTCTTTCCTTTCGGAACATAACATTATCCTTCCCTATCATGCTTCTTGGCTGCAGAGACAGACCTACAAGACCCCAACTCTCATCGGATATTAAGGCGAATGGAGGAAAAAGTCTGTCTTGCCAGCTTCCTCCCATAGGCAGAAAAGTTACAAATAAGGCTCTCATTTCTTTTCTGAACACTCTGAGGTGAACAAAGAGCAATTCTCATGCAACAGAAGGCAACAAGGGAAGAAAATTGGCACAGTCTCTGGTCTATATCATGACTTTTAACCTTCACTGCTTCTTTCAGCTTCTTTTGGAAAGAGGTGGGGTGGTCTGTTACTTCCTTTCACTTCCTCTGCCTTTGTGGAGCAGCTACCTGGCCTCCTCTGCAACTTTTTGGAGACTTGGCCAGGTAAGTATGTTGCAGCTTTCTTGCTCCTTTCTACCCTGACAAAAGAGGGCAGGAGTCACAGGGAACACAAAAGCTAAGAGGATGACAATCTCCCACAGACCAGCCACCAGGCTGTTTGTGATTGTTAGTGGTGGCAAGAGAGGCACTAAGGTGCCACCCAATATGACTGGTCTTATGTGCAGACCCCAGAAGGCTACCTCTGATAAATATTACACTACCAATACTGGAAAACTGAACTTAAGTTTTGTATGCTGTCAGCTAAGAAGGGGCAAGAAAGGCTTAGTTAGGCACATTATATTAGAAATGTAATTACCACTTACAGGATAGTCAAGTGTTGTATGCTTAGAAAACACATGTTTGACAGTCTTGTATAGCTATAAATACATATTTTAGTTCTTCAATGTGACAGAAATTCTAAATAACAGTTGCAAAATGATATTAGTAATTTATTTGTATCAACTCAACAAAACACAGCTAAGACTACAGAGTGAGAATTCACAAGTAATTATCTAGGTGACTAAAACCCACAGTTTTATAAAACAGAGTCTCTTATCACAACCAGGAAAACGAAATAATGGATACAACTTCTAATCTTAACTGCCAACTACTCATTGTTGACTGAGGCTTTTATATTCGTATTTGAACTAGTTATATTGGATAAACAAGTGAATTAAGAGCTGCAGCTGTCCTTCACTTCCTCTGTAGTCAATGAAAAGACTATACTTTCAGATGGCACTTCAGATCTCTCCATTGCCTGTATGAAAGAATGTAGTGGGAAGAGGAGTTTATATTGGGCATCTGAGCTATACACCTAATAGAGGCATATATTAATCTCAGACTAAATCCATATTTCTTACTCAGACAAAATTTCAACCTTGGCAGAATTTGGGGTCAAGCAGAGATTTGCTTCAGAAGGGTATGTCTTACCAGGACTTATTTGTTAGTTCAGCACCTGGTAATAATATCAGACAACAAAAATACCCACTTCTATAGTTCTGAGAACATAAGATGAAAGGTGTTATACATATATGTAACAAAGCAGGTATTGGGCTTCATTATACAAATATTTGTAGAACAGCCCAGATTGGAAGGGACCTTGAAAGATCAGCTGGTCCAACATTTTGTGGAAAAGGGAGCCTAGTTGAGATTATCTAGAATCTTGTGAGTCACGTCTTGAAAACCTCCAGTGATGGGGACTCTACCACATCCCTGAGAAGATTGTTCCAGTGTTGATTGTTCTCACTGTAAAAAATTTCTTTCTTATATCAAGACGAAACCTCTCTCAGTGCAACTTGCGCCTGTTGCCCCTGGCCCTCTCCATGTGGCTCCTCATGAAGAGAGCCTCCATCCTCTTTGTAGCTGCTCTTTAAGTACTGGAATACTGTGATGAGGTCCCCTCTAAGCCTTCTCTTCTCCGGGGTGAAAAGATCTAACTCCTTCAGTCTTTCCTCATAGGGCAGGTTCTCCAGCATTTTGATTGATTTCGTGGCCCTCCTTTGGACCCTCTCCCGTCTGTTCACGTCTTTTTTGAATTCTGGTGACCAGAACTAGACACAGTACTCCAGGTGTGGCCTGACAAGTGCTGAGTAGAGTGGGATGATCACATCTCTATCTCTGCTAGTAATGCCCCTGCAGGTGCCTCCCAGGATCCAACCTGCCTTTGTTGCTGCAGTGGCATGCTGCTGACTCATGTTCAGCTTGTTGTCCACCAAGATTCTCAGGTCCCCTTCAGCAAGGCTGCTCCCCAGCCACACAGATCCTAGCCTGTACTGGGCTCTTTGGTTATGTTGTCCCAAGTATTGAACTTTGTGCTTGACTTTGTTAAGCTTCACACAGTTCTTGCTAGCCCACTCTTCCAGCCTGTCCAGGTCTGTCTGTAAGATGGCTCACCCTTCTGACCTGTCCGTCTCACCAGCAAGTTTAGTGTCATCAGCAAAGTTGGTGATGGTGCTTTCAATCTCATTGTCCAATTTATTTAATAAGATGTTTAACAGCATGTGGCCAGTATCAATCACTGGGGCAATCAATCGGTTGTGTGACAGGCTGCCAGCCTGAGTAAAAACCGCTTATCGCCATCCTCCGAGTGCAGTCTGTGAGCCAATGTCCTACCCACCTTGCAGACCACCCTTCTTGCCAGTTTGTCCAGGAGGAAGCTGTGGGAATCCAGTGGTATAAAGAGGGCTGACCTCCCTCTTCTTTCAGCAAAAAGTAATTCTAGAGCTGCTGGAAACCATGCTGTGCATGAAGCATGAAGGAAGAAGGGCTGTGTGGGTATTTCCCTCACGGGAGTGGGTGCACTACTGGCAAACGCAGTAGAGTTCATGCAATTTACACATGACTCCTCTCATTGTGCTGCTCTTACGTTCATTTTTTCAGGTGACATCTGAGCCCTAGAATGTTGCTTGCACAAACGCTCACAGAAAGTTAATTTTAATCATGCAAATAAGTAGTGTTTCACAAACTCTAATTCTGAATTTGCACTTGAAGGAATGATTAAATTATCATCCAATTAAGGGACAGAAACAACAAGTTGCTTGTGTAATTAATTGCCTTGAATACTATGACTCAAATTTTGAATATTCAATATCAATAAGGAAAAAATTAAAATTATATGCACAAAGCAAGTTGGAATAATTACTATATTTGAGGAAATTAATGTTATTTGGATATATTTCATGACGTGAGAGGAATACTTAATTTTCTCTTCTGATTTTTTTTTTTTAATATCTGGTGTATCATTCCATGCCATATAAAAAAATCTGGTTTATATTTTCCTTTCTTTAGCTGCAAAGGGCCATAAGTAGTATTCACCTTATTAATATGTTTATGGTGCAGACTAGTGAGCTCTTAGCCTTTTACTTAAGAACTTAATTTTACAGCCTTGGAGTATATCAGGGTTTATCTGACCTTTGCTCTAAAAGCAATGGTAAAAACGTATACCTTAGGTTCCCCAAACGATACAGGTTCATTTTCATGAGTTTTATTGGAATATATATCCCTAAACAACTAAGTAAAGAGCTGGCTTGATTCCACATAGAAATATAATTACTGTAAATTGCATGCTTACCAGCACTCGATTACTGATGAAGTTGCAATCAGGACTGTGACAGATGAGGGATTAGTTCCCCAGAAACAGGATTTCTTCGTTCTTCTTGTTATCAACATATGTGTATGGACGAAACAGATCTGAATGTGCCAGATGAGTAAATGAAGAAGTCTAGGATGAAACAGAACAGCTGGAAATGTAACTGGTGATAATTGAAGGCTAATTAACGTCAATGAGTAATTTTCCACCAGGTGTTCTATTAGCCATATAGAAAGAAAAACTAGAGAAATTGCATGGTGTGTATTTTCATTCAGAAATTTGATATGAACTGCTGTTCTACCTACATGGTAATTGGAAAATGACTGTACTGCCTGTTACGGCTATAAATATTCATGTGGCTTTGACTGATGTGCAAAAAAATCTTTTCATTTCTTTTCAAGCACCGACTTGGTTTTGTACGTTCCTTGTCTGATCAGAGATGTGAATCTTTCTTACTTTAATAGATAATAAAATTTAAGAGTTTACTTTTAAGAATATTTTTGAATACTAAAGCTCTTTCTCCGATGTTCTTTGTCAGTTTTGGCTACTCTGCTGTAGCCAGTTTCAGAGGGTGTCCATAATCCCTGCAGCTTTTGACTATTGCTTAGAACATCATACACAGTGAATAATGAAGCCTTCTTTCTGAAACAAGACGTTTAAAGAGCAGAAAAGGGACACTAGGTGCCCTACTTAAAACTTTTTACATACATCCACATTCATTATGCAAATTGCTTTTTCTACATATTTGTTCCCCTCTGTGTTTAGGATCCTTTGGTCCTGTATGATCCTTCGGTTTGTCTGTCATCATGTAGGAAACTGGGTTGTGAGTCCTATATCCATGGCTTTTAAAGACAACCAAGGCTATGCAAGTTTTGGATAAAATATGTCCTCATATTACCTTCAAAAATCAGGAGATTGACATAAGGAATGAATTTAATCTTTCTTTAGTTTAGCTGCCCAGAAGGTAGCTGCTGTACTTTTAGTAGAAAGAAATAGGGTTACTTCCTTTCTTGAATTTTTATCTTTTTAGATGCTTCTGAAGGTGTCTGTTGCCCTGTTGACAGGGATGGCTAGCTGTGATTAGCCATGTAAGTGTGCAAGCTGAGCAAAATAAATAATATCAATGGAAGATGTGGTGACTCACCTTCTGTTGGTACCTCTTTTTCTCTCTTAACTATGTGAGGAGTCACTGGAAGGGTGATTAGTCACTGGAACAAGCTCCCCCAGGGAAGCGATCACGGCACAAAAAATCTCAGAGTTCAAGGAGCATCTGGACAATGCTTTTAGTAATATGGTTTAGTTTTAGGTAGTTCTGAGAGGAGTAGGGAGCTGGAGTCGATGATCCTTATGGGTCCCTTCCAACCTGAGAGACATTCTATCATTCTATGAGTCTACATGACTGGCTTAGATTTAGACAGTTAATGTTTAGACATCTGAAAGAAGGTCAGGTGAATCCAACCATATGGTCTGTAGACAAACAGGGATATCTTTCCATTTTGAGAAGAATAGTCATCAAAGCCATGAGGCTGAGTTATTGTCATCCAGTCTTACCTTGGATGCTTACTTTTGGCTTTAACGAAATACTGAAGTTTTGCTTCTTACTGGTGTAGGGTCTTAAGTTTTACAAAATCAGTATATTACTAAGCATTGTCTTACCTATGGAAAAATAGGAAATCCATTTGTTGCGGAGCTTATCATTTATAGGATGATTGTCCTTCTTCTGTACAAGTGGTTTCCCTGTAACTCATGTCACAGATATTTTAAAAAATGTTTTTCTGTATTCTTTTTTAAAGGAAACTGCTCTTAAGAACCAACATCTAATGATCTTCTTAATCTAAAATATCGTTCTTATCCCCCTATAGCAGCTGTTTGTTCTTTGGGATCAGGGATAGGAAAGGGAATATTTAAATATTGCCATTGGAATTCATGATATTTATGTGATCAAAGATGCCTTCATCTACAAGACAAGTAAAAGGATCAATATAATTCTCATTACTTGCCACAGCAAAAGATTTTAAAAATAGTTAAGTAGAGTTGTCTTTTTTTAAAGCAAAAAACCCCCAATCCTGTAATTGTCAGAGGTATGATATTCTGTTGCTTATTAATGAGACTTCTGGAAAACAAGTTCTTGCCAGGGTTGTTTAAAATCTTGAAGTTTTGATTAAATTTTAATTTTATTACAGTAAAAGATGAAAAATTGACTATAGCAATCAAAAGGTCATTTTTGAAACACTGGCAATGTAGGAAATACATTTACTCTAATGCCTGTAAGACATACCCTTACTAGATTGGGAAAAATAGCATGTTAACTATTAATAAATATTGCTGTGGTAGGAAGAAACCTGCCAGAAACAGCAATAACAATAATTACCTCTAACTGTGTTCCTGAGAAACATAGCTATTTAAAAGATTGTTTGAAAGAAGATTGTATGTAGGTCAAGACCTGTCATTGCTCCAACAGAAATGTACATGATTCATTTTATATCATTCTTGATCAAAAAAGCATAGAAAGCTTGATATCTCAAATAAATCAAAACCTGAAAACTTCATATTTTTGTGAGAACACTTTAATTTTGAAAACTGGGTAGGAACCACCTAATTATGGTAAAATGATTTTGAAAATAGTTAATCATTCTACAGTTCAGGTATTAAAATAACTAGCCAAGGATTTTTTGCTTTCTTTTATCTTCACCTCTTTGCTGATAAGGAAGCAGTGTGATCTGAGGGATAAAAGAAAAATGCAAAGTAACACTAAAATTAGCTAGCAGTTTTACAATGTGGGTAAAAAAGTGACAAGAAATATGCCTTTGGTGATCATTTGTGTCTCAGGGTAAGAGAAGGAAAGTTGTTCCTGCCAGAGATGTTGTCCTAAATATGTAATTTTGCTATAGATTTGATTGATATGGATGTGTATACGCAAGCGAGGTGCTGCTTTCTTTAACTCCTGGTCCTGAGGTGGAAATGTCGATTGGTGTCTTGCTGGGGTGATTGATGGGCATGCCAACGCCAGGGGGACTCTGTGGAAAGCCGTGGGAATTGCTAGGAGATATCTTGCCTTGGCTTCAGGCTTTGAGGAACAAGGATCCTCTTTATGTATTTTGGTTTTCAAGACTCCGTGACAATCTTCACTGGTGATGGCAGTAAACTAATGATTTCTGGAACTAAAAGCACAGAAAAGCTAGAACTGTAAGATCTATGGGTCACATTTTTTAAAAAGTTATACCATACAAAACATTTTCTATATAGCATGAAGCTTTTGGCCTTCCCACAGTTTGGCCTGAGCTGAACAACTTCCTGAAAATCTGGAGCAGTACGTTGGGACGTTGTGGGGGCCAGCAGTGGTGGGGACACCCTGGGGTGGCAGGGCAGGGCCGGGCAGCCAGGGATCTGTCCCACCGCTCCAGCCTGGGGCATCGTGCACCTTCATGGGGAAAGGGCTGGGCCAAGGCCAGGCTGGGCCACTGGCCCATTGGTGGGCCTGGCTTGATGGGGACCATGGCTGGGCAGGACAGGGCTGTGGGGAACTGGAGACCAGCCCTGCTGGGGCAGCGACTCTTGGCCCTGGGGGCTGGAGTGGCATTCTGGGTTGTGGGCAGGTGGAGGGAGGCCCTGGGGGGGTCCCAGCAGGGCCTATTGGTGCCCTCAGGTTCCCTGATACATTAATGTAAAGCTAGAGTAAAGCAAGGAATCAGTCATAAGTAGCAGCAGTTTCGGGTGGTATTTGGTATGCCTTTTTTTAATCATGTTTTTTTAACTATGTTGTTGAAACTGTAGCATCTCTTGTTTAGTGTGTAAAAAATAACAAAGGCGAGAAGGAGTGCCGGTAATGGAGCTTTCCATTAATTAAGTCCATTAATTTTGACACTGGAAAAATACCACTGTGTATTGGTAGGGAGAAGGAAGAGAATGCCTGGTGCTCCACTGTCCTGCTGTGGCTGGCGCAGGAAGGGAGTCCTGAAAATCAGTAGTCAGCGATGTGGTCGGCTCTGTCTGCAAAACCCAGGTAACAGAAGAGCCCTTAGATAGCAGGAGGAAAACTGTGCTCTTCTGCTACTTCATGAGGTGTTGGTTTTGCATGACTTTGAATGATTGTAAGTCCTGTGAAACGTGTTTCAGTAAGAACTTCCAAAAATGTATGTGTTCAGATGTATTCTGCAATATGAAAATATGTGAAAAAGCTGGTGTGTGTTGGGGAGGGGGAATTGACCTACGGTAAAATTTCTGTAAAATAATGAACTATTTTATGAACAGTCCTATTGCTGTTATTCTGACTTCTGTTGTTCAGGTAGAATATTTGTTGTACAAGTGGCAACTACATCACATATGTTTGTGAATGTATCTATGACTGGTGACCGAGATTCAAAACCCATGTTTGGTTCAAAAGAAGACCAACACCACATTGGGTACTGAACATTGTATTTTGCTGCTCTTAAAGTCGCCTGGCATGCAACAGTATATATATGTATATACAGTGATATATACATAAGAATACATATCATTACTTTATTCAGAACCAGTCAACCTTTGCTTTGTCCATATGGCTGAGCCTCTAAAAGGAGGACAGCTCACAGAAAACATGTAAATACCACGGATTTCTTAAGCTGAATGGTGTTCTGTTTGACCAACTGTATGTTTTACCATATCTTGACTATCTCTGTACTTTTCATACAAACATTGGGAACAGCAGGGCAAGAAACTGAGTGTGTTTAAAATACACAGATTTGTATTCTGTATTACTCAGTGTCGTATTTGTGCTTCTGCCTGGATGGGATGCTTAGTTTGAGAGACAGGTGGAGAGTAAATGGGATCGAAGAGACTTAGGAGTGTTTAATACATATCTACAGCTATTTGCTTGGCAAAGATGATGACGTTCCGTTGCATGCTAATTCTTTTTGCAAAGCCAATAAAAGAGGAGTTTTTTCTTGCAGAAACTGACTTAGAAGTCTAACAGTGTAGACTGATATTGTGGGGTTTGCTTTTCTTTTTTTCTTTTTCTTTTTTTTTTTAACTGATATCACGTAAACCCTAGGTTGCTGTGACCTTATTCTTCTCCACAGTTAAGTGCAGGGGTAGCGAATTTTAAGGACAAGAGGGGAAGGATTACTCAGGAGGGTGCCAGTACAGACACTTCCATTTGAGAGTATGATTTGATGAAGAATAGAGTGAATCAGAGGAAGATGAGCAGTGGTGAGTAACATTTTCTGTACTGACAAAGGGGAGAATTTCCTTGGTGAAGTAAAAATGCCCTGAGAGAGGGCATCAGCTTCTGAAATATGTGCTGTCTTTAACTAAGATTGGTTGAAACACTCTTTGTCTTCCCCTGTAAAGGATTTAGGGAATAAAGGAATAACCAAAAAATACTTAAATCTCACAAGGAAATTCTGAATTCTGTGAAACTGATTGTAAAACTGTTCTTGACTATGGTGGAAACAAAGATCTTTCAATTTATGTTGAAGAAAACAATGGAATTTGCATCTAGAATCTGGTAGAGAGAACAAAAGAAAGCAGGAACTAAGAGGCCAAATCTGTTTTTTCTGCATTGATAAACAGGACAGGACAAATTAATCTTTGACTGGGGTTAACAACTGTGATTAGACATAATGTTGCTGAAATTCTGCTGCTTTGTTGAGGACAAGTTTTAGAAATCCCATGAGGCAATAATAAAAATTACAATTTGCAGCTATTACTGACAGGGATTGAAGGTACTCTTGCACAGTTGCGGTGCTCATAAATGATAAGCCATAATGTCTCTGAAGTGACAGTAGGCAATTATTTTAATTTGCTTATGTCTCAATTAATTTATATTTTGACATTCTACTTAATCAAACTGAGTTTTATTTAACTTCTTTCTACTGACAACTGACCTGCTTGTTTTTCTCTCCCATTCCCCCATAAAAAACAAATGGCTTAATGCACAGATGCTCATGGGCAGCAAAGCTGAATTAGCTTTGTCTGATTAAATATTTTCAGAGAAGGATACCTGACTTCTCAGTTACTGCTTAGTGTATCAAAGCCGAACAAATTATATGCTTTCTAAATAAGGAATTCAACAATAACTTTGCAGTCTTCTCATACTAGCTGTGCCCATGGTCTCGTACAAGTCCACACTGTAGCCAGCAACTGTGATGTCAATAACTTGATTCCATTAAGAAAGAGGAGAGATGATCAGGGTTAGAACAAATGAGGTCATTATGATCTGAAATGCATTGTCTAGCAAATAACCATGTGTTTGCCTGTAAGTTCTTCAAGACAAGGATTATCTTTTTATTCTGTGTACAGCATCTAGCTCAAAGGGAATCTGTGCCATGACTAAATCTCAAAACACTACTGCAACAGAAATAATAATAAACCATATAGGGGAGGATTATTTGTGTTTTGGAAAAAAATATCAGTTAATTGTTCATCTAAATGTAATGTCAAAGTAACTTTACAACGACTGAAAAACCAGCATGTTACCGGTCACTGAGAATAAGAGTATTTCTTTTAATATGCCCCAAATGCAAGCAGTTATTTAATGTTGTAAGCTGGCCAGGTTGTTTGATTTAGTACAGTGATTCACTCCCACTTTCTCAGTAAACCCGGTGCTTGTACTATCCAAAACAATTCCAATATTTAAGTAACTGGCTGTATTTGTGTTGTGGTTGGTTGGGTTTTTTTTTCAGTTAATGGTACTAAATATTTGATGTTCAGCTAGATTTTAATAATTAGAAAATATAATGACTGCTAAATTAGCTTTTGCAGGTTTTCATCAGTAGACTGACATTTCTCAGCCTGCCTGGCTGAAATAACTTTCAGATAATTGAAGATTTTCTCACTCCATTTAGCTGTTAAACCCTGGCATATGGGCTTCTGATCAGTTTTCCTATACAAACAGATCCTAAGAGAAAGCTAAAATAATATTAAAACAAAAAAAAATCTGTTTCAAATAAAGTTAAGACAATTTAATGCTCATGTTGGCAATGCTGGAACTGTCCTCCGCTGGTCAGAAGAGGGTTTGATGGAAGTGAGGAATGAGCTTCCCACGCTACCTGGAAATCTGCTGGGAAGGAGCATTTTTCAGAGGGAAAGAACAGCATAACCACATAACAACAGCTGATTAACTCTTGGATAACTGTGTCTCTGCTGGTGCCAAACTACAGTTTGGTACAATACTGCTACTCAATAGTTGCTGAAATACTCCTTGGGTAGCAATCTGACAAGTTGCCCTTACAATGACCTGGAGTTTATTTTGAGAGTTTTGTGTTTTGGAGGGGTTTTATTTATTTATTTACTTACTTAGAGAGGTTAGGGAGTTTTCAATCGATCTCATATGTCAACTTTTTTGCTTCTGATCAAAGGAAATCCTTGTACATCCAGCTTCTTAGCTACCTGGTATTCTTAGACTATGCTTCTGCTGAAAATAAATACCCTTCGTATATTAACACGTATCTCCTATTAACTGATGTTGCCAAACAGCTCTGTTTGTTTGCTGATATTGTCGGTATACCTTGCTTCAGCAGGATTGCAAGACCTGCAGTCGAGTTCTGCTCTGGCTGCCTCTCATTGTAACTTTTTTGTGCTGCAGAGGGCTTATGTCTTATTGTTTTTCACTGGTAACAGCAATGTTTGCTTTCTCACTCGTCTGAAAACCTGGGGTGATGTTTTCAGTTTATCAGGTCTGGAAATGTATCTCTCTTTAGGTGGAGAACTGCATGAGAACTTGAATGGTTTTAGTGCTTGTTTGTCTAAGTGCTGTAATTAATGAAAGAATTTTTAAAAGAAAGGGGCAGGGGGATTGTAAAAATGAACTGTAGCAGTAGAGGCAATTGAAACCTGACTTGACCAGTCTTATTCTTGTATTTTCTCTATTCTGTTTATGTGCCTAAAGTCAGGGATGACAGTGCTTTGAGTAGACACAGAGGCTGCAGGAAAGGAGGTTGCCTAACGCTAGTGGCCCTATTATAGAATCACAGAATCGTAGAATTGTTGAGGTTGGAAGGGACCCTTAAGATCATCGAGTCCAACCATTAACCTAACCTGACAAAACCACTTCTAAACCATATCCCCAAGT
>VZSZ01007044.1:334686-381583 GCA_013398815.1 Ibidorhyncha struthersii | reverse complement strand
TTGTAGTGAGGGGCCCAGAACTGAACACAGTACTCGAGCTGGGGTCTCACCAGTGCGAGTACAGGGGGATGATCACTTCCTGAGGCCTGCTCACCATGCTGTTCCTGATACAGGCCAGGATGCCGTTGGCCTTCTTGGCCACCTGGGCACACTGCTGGCTCATATTCAGCCGTCTGTCCACCAACATCCCCAGGTCCTTTTCTGCTGGGCAGCTTTCGAGCCACTCCACCCCAAGCCTGTAGCGCTGCATGGGGTTGTTGTGACCCAAGTGCAGCAACCGGCACTTGGCCTTGTTGAACCTCATACCATTGGCCTCGGCCCATCGGTCCAGCCTGTCCAGATCCCTCTGGAGAACCATCCTACCCTGAAGCAGATCAACATGCCTGCCTAGCTTAGTGTCATCTGCGAACTTACCGAGGGTACACTTGATCCCCTCATCCAGGTCATTGATAAAGATGTTAAAGAGAACTGGCCGCAGCACTGAGCCCTGGGGAACACCACTTTGACTGGGTTAAACAATGGCAGACTGCCCCATGCAGTGCCTCACTTGGATGTGTCTGCAGTCTTGGAAGCTTGACTACCCTGTGTTCTCCTACAAATGGACCTTGAGCTTGTTTGGAGGTTCTAGCAGGGGAGCGCAGCTACTGTATACCCTTGACCGATGAATGGTACATCTCTATCAGGGAATGTCATCCTCTTTGACCAAGCATGTAGCTTCTGGAGGGACACACATGGAGTGGTGAGGGAGGAAGGGTACACTCGCCCAGCCAGCCAGATCAGCCGAATCAACCCTGGTGATCAATGGGGTGACAGATGTCGCAGCCAGATCGCCCTCACATCCGAGGACTGAATTATTGGACTGAATTATTATTGGACTGAATTTCATTAGCTTGAGTTGTGAATCCTGAATAGAACTGAATCAATTTTCATGTGTTCACTATCTTATAGAGAAGGTCTTTGTCTTGGGGAAATACTCACTTTTAGTTTACTTCAGAGAAAAGACTTCAAAACAAATTGCTGTCAAGCAATATTGAAATACTGTTGGTGACGCAAATGTGTCCCATCCATCAAATTCCCACCCAAGAATAAGATCTATTATGCCTTTTTTTTTTTAATAGAAATCTCAATTTCTTTTAAAAAACTTTTAATGAAACACTAGTTCAAAGTACAGGGATCCTAAGTGTACCATCTGCTACACTATTTGTATATAAAAATGACAGTCACTAATTACACTGTCCAGTGGGGTGGGGGATGACATCAGAACTGAATTAGATTTAGTAAATTTAGCAAAAGGTACACTTTTAAGATAAGAACAGGTTCAGTACAGGAAAATAGAAGCTGGTATGAATTGTAATAATATTGGGGTTTCCCCATAAAAGGCTGTTTTTTCAATATTGTCTAGAAGGGATATTTTCAGCAAGCTTCATAATACAAGTCCCCACAGAAAACTGAGTGTGGGATTCCTCCTGGGCTCTGTAGTTGTTTGTGGTGGACCATTTCGGA
This sequence comes from Ibidorhyncha struthersii, assembly GCA_013398815.1. Taxonomy (NCBI): domain Eukaryota; kingdom Metazoa; phylum Chordata; class Aves; order Charadriiformes; family Charadriidae; genus Ibidorhyncha; species Ibidorhyncha struthersii. The sequence goes on along the minus strand of VZSZ01007044.1, from coordinate 380,080 downwards.
ATGACTATTCATAATGTTTTTGTTACCTTCTGGCATATTTTGATACACTGTCCATATAAATCTCAAAACTGGGTTAATCATCTGAAAGGGGTTTAATCATCTGAAAGTTAATTAAGATCTCTCTAGTCATGTGTGTATTACATGTTTTCACTGGACTTAATTTACTGCTAGAAATAGGCCTATTAGGATAATTATTAGGATTCTGTAAGGAAAACAGTTAGAAGCAACATTTTCATGATGCAAAAGACTCATGAAATTATCCTGCACTGGATAACTTCACAGCTTAAACTCAGGTAACTGTTTCGCTTGGAAAGAAGGAGAAACATATGGTGCATATCCAACAGCAGATGTGTCAGTGACATGAAGATTTTACCAATAAAAAGTAGACAACCAGGAAAACTAGGCACCTCAAAGGACAGTAGGGAATAGAGAAAATCTGGTAGAAAATCCTCAATGGCTTTGAGGATTTGAGCAATGCCCAAAATTTGAACTAATAAACTTAAATCCACAATGGCAAGACAAAAATCCCTACAGAAAGTTCTCTGATTTCTTTGGTAAACTACACTGCTAGAAGTCTTCAGCTTAGGAAAAGAAGATGGCTGAGCAGTTGTTTCAGCAGTGTTAGAGTGGGAAAAGTGAAGTGGAAGATCTGAGAAGGGAGGACTTGATCCAGATGCTGGACTTGGTGTTCCCTTCCTCTGTGTCAGCCCTACAGCTTAGGACCCTGTTGTGCCAAAATGAAGTTGCATGGTCAAAATTTAATCCCTCATTTTTCAACTTTAAAAATTTCTGTTCTTTCAAATAGGAACTCACACATGCATAAGGAATGCATGGATTTCTGGGTTTTTTTTTTGTTAATTTATACTTTGGAGAGCTACTCATATTCCAACTGAGTGATCTAATTGAGTGGTTTAAACTTTGATACTACCAACACTGCACCACAAACCTCCATCTCTAGAGTTTATGGAGTAAATGACACTGGTAGTATGTTGCTACCTCTTGTTGAATAGCTTTTAAAACAAGCAATGCTTATTAACATGTAAAACTGTTGTTCCACCGATAGGGAAACCTAGGATCAGCTCTAAGTCCTGTAATTTGGAGTTTTCTAGTAATGGCAGATGCTTTCATCTGGAACTTACTTCCTTTCTCTCCTACTTGCTTCTTTCCATCCTGGGCAAATAGGCCTTTTTCTTCTTTGACTGTTTGGCCCCCGCTGCTACCTTCACCCACTTGCTTTTATTCTGTTCCTGTAATTCTTCATGCTTTTCTTATCACTCCGTGCTCAAATTCATTTTTTTCAAGCTTATCTATAAACTGAGTTGTAAGAACACAGGAAAGCGTGTCCTTCCTTCTGATACAATAACAACAGCCTATGCTCGGGGCCAGACAATTCACTAAAACCAAATTTCAAGTCTATGTCTCAAAGAAAGTGCTGCTAGAGATTCTTAACAAGAGCTTGTGAGAAGACTGTAATTTTCCATAATCTCAGTTTGAAAAAAAACTGAACTGCTTTGATTAAAACTTCCCACTGAAAAATTCAGCTGGAGGCAGGCGGCTCGTGTAGGAGCTCTCTAACTCAGCGGCTGACATCTGGCAAACGCTGAAGACCTGGAGACAGGCTCCCAGGATAGGAAGTATCAGTTCTAGCTGCCAGTTTCACTTCTCTTGCCTATGGTAAAAAGTATTGTTCCAGCTACTCCAACAGCTGCAGTCAAGTACAGAACTTCTGTAGAGTAAAGGATACTCACGTGAGAACTCCTCTTGCCATTGCTACTCATTGAAATGTCTCAGAGCAGTGTTAATCAGCGAGCACTTAGCTCCAAGCAGTGCTGGTAAGTCTGCAGCCCTGTATAAGCAAAAATAATTTTGTGGGTTATTATTTTATTTTACAAAGAGCTAAGACAAAAAGAGGCATTTCTAGGCACCTGATTTAGATGACTTTGAAATCTAATCTGTCTTAACCTGAACTCTCAGAACTATTAATTCGAGCCAAACTGTGCCATATAATTATGTTGGATATTGCCTGTGGTGCAACATTGTCTGCAAAAGACACTGACCACGTGAGTATACACTTTCAAGCAATTATGAGCTGTATTGAAGATTATTGAAGCTTAACTAATTATCTAGCTAAAATTCAGAAGGAGGAAGCTCCTCTTCCAACTCTACATTCCCGTCCTTCCTAGTGAAATGATGGGTGCTTGAATCAATGGGAGTTTTGCTACTGGCTTCTGCAAATCCAGAGAACAAACAAGAGTATTCATTGCTGCCTTCTGCTTTTTATTTGGCTGATAAATTATATTTTGCAATAATTCTTGGATAAAGCAATGAAAACTTTGGTTTTCATTTCCTCTCCAAGTGCCATGGGAAGTTTTTTCTATGTAAATATTACATATCACAGCATTTGTGGGGTTGACATTGATGCTTTTTTAAAAATTTCAAACCAGGTGACAAAATTAAGGGTGGCCTTTTTTTATTTTCCTGATTCCAGATAGAGTGAAAGTCAGGTGGTATTTCCACTCAATGTCTTGCATATTAGAGCCTAACATTTGCATGTTTTTCTTCTCTTCACTTGTGCGCGTTGAGAATGTGATTGAGAAATGATCAGGTGGACAAAAAAAAATTCTATTGGGGATTTTTCTTGCAAAGAAAATTGGTAAAATTTTCTTTAAATTCTCTTGGTTTATCATGAGCAGTGATACCATCACAGCACACTAATTATATATTGAATGTTCCTCCTATTGTTTCAGCAAAAAATAAGGCTTCATGCCATCTTTGAACACTCAGTATCAGTGTATGAGAGACTAACAGAAGATATGTTTTTCCATAAATACTTGAAAATCAAATTATTATTTTCATCTGCCTAGTCACAACTCCTTTGCACTCAACTGTCTGTACAGATATGAAGATTTAAACCTTTTGAGCAGACTGCTGACCACAAGTAATTTTCATATTGTGTGTTCAGATGTATTATTTACAATTTGAATCTGTATTAAAGTGTTAGGGGAAATAGTTGTACTGTTGTAGTGTTGAAATTTGAATATCAAGTAGCTGAAAGAAATAGTTTCAGTTTATTACTGATATAGAAGCAGAATTCTAAGTAATCTCCATTATGAGTAACTTAAAAAAAATCTTTTCTGAATATTTTAAATGGAAAAAGAGAAGGAAAATCAGAGAAATAAAGTCTTTTTTTACCTGACTAAAATATGATTTTCCTTTCCTCAGAGATGTTGAACAACAAACACAGAGTGATTTGTGCTGTTATTAAAGCTATTATTCTCTTATGAAAGAAAACAAAGCCACATTCCCTACAGATACATACAGGCACTAATGATCTCCAAAGCAGTCGATACTTGCCTGGTCCACAATGTGTTTCGCTTGCTCCCATGCTGCCCCAGAAGGATTTTCAGTGCCATGAGCCCTACTGAGCAATGTTGGTTCATGCACACAGTTCTCATTGCATTAATGGGGTTTTCCTCCATTTAGTTTTTGTATACTCCACTGGTGTTGCCGTGAATGGAGGCCTTATATCTGTTATACCTTTACCTGCTGTATCGCATACCACAGAAATATGCTGCAGCACTAGAGATTTCTAATGCAGTCCCTAGCATCTTGGCTAATCTGAAGTAGAAAATTGGTGTGCAATAATGGACTTTAGCTACAACAGAATTTACATTTAGTTTAACAAAATTAATTTAGATTAAGAGATACCCATTAAGAGCTTCTAGTGTTTAAAAAACTTTATAGAGAGTACTCTGCCACAGTGATTTCTGCTCAATGTCAGGCTTCCCACAGGCGCAGGGATGAGCAGCGGGGTGTCAAGCTCCTCTGCAGAGCCAGCACCCCGCGGGCACACAGGCAGGGGTGGTGGGGCAATGGCTGTGGAGGCAGGGGCCTAGCTGCCTAGGGAACCCATGGCCTCCTCACCCTGGCCTCAGGAGGGGATGTGGCAGGTCTCTGCACTGGGTGTCTCAGGAGGAAAGCAGCACATTCCTCCTCCTTCAGGGAGGAGCTGGGGGTGTCACGGACATCCTGGAAAACAGCTTGTCTTTTAGAAGATGGATCTAGCTATGTGTTAGCTTGGGAAATATGCCTAGTGGTGCAAAGCACTTGGTAATTTACTGCACCGGAAAAGTCCTGGTGTGCTTATTTAACACACTTATCAGTCACGGACTGCCTGCTCAGCTTGTTACATAAATGTTCTCTTGCATGCAGAGAGCATCAAGGTTGATCGAGGTCATATGAGCAGTTTGATGTGAGTAAATGTGACCAGAGCTCATATGACATTTGTTGCTGGGCCCTTGCCCCTTCTCTGCCCACCCCAACACATGGCAAACCAGATACTACTTTCAAAAGGAAAATCCATCACAGCAATGGGAACACGCAGTGTCTCTGTCATATTAATTAGATGTGCCATACCTAATGTTGATAAAGAAACCAATAGGACATAAAGTGGATAGTCAGAATTTCTTGCCTCTAGGAATTTTGATTTTATAAAAAAGAATCTATAAAGAGGGATGATGGTGATCTTTCTGCAGCACATGTACCTTGTACACCACAGACAAATGTAAGTTGGTAAAGGCTGGAGCAAAAGATACAGCGATTCACAGGCCTAATCTTGTCAGCATTGTAAATCAACCTGCTTATTTTGTATGGAGAATGCACTTTTAAATAGCGTCCTTTAAACCTGTTAGCAACATCTCTCCTGTGACTTATGTACTTTTCATATCAGAAAAGCTTGCAAGAGTGTTAAGTTCAACTTATTTAAAGGCTAATAAGACATGCTTTGCTTGGGTCTGGTGCCTGGCAGGTCCGCTTCTGCACTACTGGGGGGCAATAGATTAGTGTTGCTACAGTGACCCTAATTCTTCCAGCTCATTGGTAGCTGATTAGGTATGGTGTATATAAAAATTTACTTCCTCCTTACTCCAATAAAAGATCTGAATGTGGGATCATTAGATAATAGTACAGACAATGTAGCTCAAAATTTCTCTCCTCCCACTTCTTACTGACTGCACCCACATTGGCATCCCATCTTACTGTATGCCAACACTCACTCTTGAGAGAAGATCGTACCCTGCAATAGAGCTTCCCGCCACCTCCTACCAGCCTTGGATGTATGGATCTTATGTCCCAGGATGTGATGATAAACTTTATCCAGAGCGCCAAATGAAGATTGTAGGAATGAAATGAAACAAGAATTAAGCAGCAGAATTAATTCATGCAGATAACACTTTAAAAAAACCCAGAAATAGCCATTGAAAAGTAAAATGTAATTCACAAAAGCCACAGTTTGATCTCTTACTCTGGATCCTTAAGTGGGAGATGAAAAATGCCTCCAGAAATTAGCCTGGGAACTAAAATTCACAAATTTAGTAGATACTGAAAGTCATTAACCCAATAGAAAAACTGGTTGGTAATGTTTTATCCACACCATATCTTCTATTGAAAGCTCACTGTTCTGTAGACAGTAATTACTGATTTCTGATCCCACAGTGCCTAAAATATTATCACCTCTGTTTCTGCTAACATTCTTTTCTGCTCCCTTGGTACCAACTGTCCTTTCCCCTGAAAAGGACTAATTCAATTAAATTAAAATCAGAGCAATGATTCATGTTCCTGGTTTAGCTTCGAGATTTAGAACTGAAAAGGGGCTTATATGCTTGAAAGACTGTGATTTTTTTCCAGCTCTACCAATCAAATTTGCCTTTATAAACATTGTCTTGTTTATATCCATGGAGCATCGCAAGCTACAGCAACATTGCGTTACAAGTACAAAGCATCACTGGTGATTTAAAAAAATTATGTACGCAATCTGAAATTACTGACAACCCACTTCTGCTCTGAGTCTTGTTTCAGTAGCTTTATTTTTACTTAAAAACCAGAAAGTAGCTTGTATGTGGACCTGATAAGGCAGCTGGAAGGTTGCACAGGGAGGAGGTTGCAACATGTCTGACGTAGTGAATTAGCCTCAGTTATTCAAACTCATGAGTGGCTTAACAAAACCCAATAATTGCTTTCTCTCTTCCTCCTTCTGCCCTCCCTTGGCTTTGCTGGTTCCATTGTTTATTGGCATCTGTTATTGTCACGTCTGCCTGTGACTGGTACAGACAGGTTGGGCTGCTGGTTCACAGGCAGGGAGCCATAGATAGGGAGTGAAGAACAGCTCTGCTATTGTCCATTTACTAGAAATTACATGTTGTGATATAAAAGAATAAAAACTGTTCAGCAGCTTTATTGGTCAGTAATCTATATGATAGCTTTAATCTAGAGAAGAGTCAGCAATTACAGTGAAATAATTTCTGATTGACATCATCTGTATTTATAATTCTAAACCTTGTGTGAGCTTTGCCAAGTCCTTCATGGTAAAGAAATATGATCTTCATGTCAAGATTATTGAATCTGCAAAAACAAAATGGGAGAGTAGCTAAGATCCTACACTGTATTCACTGAGCCTTTCCCTGAACGGCAGAAACTGCATGTAGATTTTCATGCTTTCCCCATTAAAATTCCAAGGGGTATTCCATATTCTTAGGTTCTTTTCTTAATTTTTACTTTGTGGAAAAAAATGAACATTAATTTGTTTTGTGCTGAGTTAAAGCCTGGAGATAAAAATCCTGCTGTGGTTCATTTAGGGTTTATTTTAGTTAGTAAGTACATGACAGTAAAACTGAGAGGTGCAGTTTATAACTTGGCCTTTATGGATCTGATGGCTACATCTGTGCTAGTGAACGAAACTGGCCAAGACTCACTGGCCAGAAGGCAAATAGTGTGGCTCAGCTTGCTGCTGCAGCTAAGCTGTCTCGCCCCCTTCCCAAAATTGGACGCTTTCATCTACAGCACTTATTGGGCTTTGTGCATGCATGGATGTGTATTCATGTGCTGTCTCCACCTTGGTGTGGCGTATGGAAGTGGTAGTTGGCTTAGGCCAAAATCGTGCCACAGGTTGGTGAGATGAACGGTGCACTCACAGGGTGATCATAGAGTGACCACAAATCCATGTCTTGGCCTTGTTTAGCCTACTGGTGTTGGCGTAGCCCACTGTGCTAGATGTTACACAAATGCGGAACATAATTATCAACCTGAAGAACTTACCACTAACATATAAAAGAATCAATAGATAGAAACTGAGGCATCTGCAATGTGGACAATTACATCTGTATGGATAACTCTGAGCTCCTGTTGTTGTGAATGAAGACATAAAGACACTTCTTGCTCTTGTAAAGGGAACCCAAGTGGCTACTGAGCTCCAAGGCCTGCAGAATCTCTTTGCTAGAAGCCGTTTTACTGGTTTATACATTATGTCTGCAAGCTCTTTTGGTGGAGAATTGTTTTCTCTATATACAGTTCTAATCAGGGCAATCATGGGCAGATCTTTCTTGTGGAACAGTATGTGAATGTAGGAGAAAAGAGAAAGTATGATGGGATTTTTATCTTCACACTCCAAACACATTCAGTGCAAGAAATGAAAACATAGCATCATAGAAAAAAATAGGTTGTAAAAGACCTCTGGAGGTGTCCCGTCCAGCCATCTGTTAAAAGCAAAGCCAATTTCCAAGTTATATCAGGTTTCTCCATGCCTTGTCCGGTCAAGATTTTAAATATTTTTTTGACATTTGAGCTTTAACTGTCCCTTCCAACCCAAACTATTCTATGATTTCAGTACAACCTGTACCAGTGTATGACCACTCTTACAGTCATAAGGGTTTTTTTCAAATACATAATAGGGATTTACCTCTTTGTTCTCTCAGCATCTTGTCATATACTACATCTCTATGCCCCGAGCATCTGAGTGCCCCTGATCTGGACACACTCCGATTTTTCAACATCTTTCTTTTACTGAGGAGTCCAAAACTTGTCACAGTACTCCAGATGTGGCCTCAAGAGTGATGAGCAGATAAAGGTGATCACGTGCCTTAACTTGATGGTTATGTGCATGCTAATGCAGTGCACTGTGTAATTACCATAGGAATTTCAAAGATTTTCAAAGTCATTTTAATCAGAGAGTTAAACTGTAAGCTTCCTGCATAGAAGAGGTAGAAGAAGAAAGTGATAAATGTAAATATTTTAGCTGTTATTCTGTGTGAGGAAAATGCAGTCATGTTAATGCATTCATATATTCTAATCATAAATGCCAGCATTTTAATTTATTATGAGATACAGCAAACCAAATATCATTGTAGTGAACAGCTACACAGTACTAAATGATATTTATTCAGACATTGTTTAATCCTTGATACCTCTTCAAGTTGGTTAAATAGCATAGTGGAAGTTAAATAGAGAGCAGGTAATGTCATTGTTTGGTAAAAATCCATTTGAAGAGCCTTTTTCCCCTTTTTCTTTCTTTTCCTACTTCACACAGGCATCAAAAAACCCAAGTCATCCAATGTAAACGGATAGTCTAAAATAGTTGAGCGAATGACTTGAGTAAGTTCACACAACAAAGACACCATTATTAAAAATGGCCTAGGAATTTGGCACCTTCATTTGTTAAAAACCTGACTTAACACAAATTATATCTTACATCCAAGAAAACCAGTGTGCAATAGCTGGAACTTCAGGTGTGTAACATCTGTCTAGTCCATGACCAAAATGTCAGAAACTGATCTCACCAATATTATTTTACCCATTATGTGCTGACTTCAACATTACGATATGGGACCTATTTAGGCACTGATGTTTACAGACTTTATTTCATTGATTTTCAAGCCTCCTATTCTTCAGCAAAATGTTCTTAAAATATGAACTCATCTTCCTGGGCATGTAATAAATAATTTGATTTCTTGGGTATTCTAAAGCAAACCTTGGCAAAGAGAAAAATCAGTGACTGGCAGCTGGCGGGATGATGTGTCTAATATATCTCTGCTTTCTCTTTTTCTCTGTGATTAAGTTGTATGTAGACATCTTGAATATACACTTTTCCATATAAAAAGCTGCTGTTAAGGCCATGAAGAGATTTTCAGGGATTAGCAAATGCTGTCTGGGACTTTCTGCATTACTTAAATGCACTGTCTCCCTATTCCAGTGCATTGATTAGTTTCTTTTGTCTCTTTCCAGAGTTTCTCCATGAAAGCCGTCAGTGCTCCTGACTTGGTAAGAGCAGTTGTTTTTTTTCCCCGTGTGATACTTATCCTGTTGATTTTAGCGGAAACACACTTTCACTGCACTTGCAGATATGCAGAATGTGTCCCAAGAGCAGTGAATTTGCTCAGTCTTGGCATCTTCATTCTTAAGAGCCTTTTCAAAATGCAAATTAGAGACCAAGCCTACAGGATCAGAAATTTTAGAGCACATGCTAATTGCAGAAGTCTGAGATGGTTGCTCTGAATGGGAGGTTGTCAGTCAGGCTTGCATTAATGTGAGCTCTGAGGATTTATATCGCTAGCTTAGAGTACCTCAAGAGGAAACACAAATCTTTTCTCTCACCGGGACTGCAGAGCTAACTCCCAGCTCTGTCCTCTTGCCCCTGAAGCTCTTTTAATTATTGTGATCTTGTTAGCATAATTCAACAACTTTAAAAATGAATTCAATGCAGATCAGTTAGTCAGGATGTGAAACGGTGTTTCTTACACTGCAAAATTATGATGTTACACAGTGATCTAAATTACCAGAAAGCTATGGGACAATCCAAGTGGTTTTAGGCTTTTTCAGATGACAGTATTTCTGAATCAATAAATTCCCATAAAAACAAATTAACAAACCAAACCAAGAACACCTCAAAATCCTGTAGTCATTGTTTGCTTTTTAAGCTCTAGGGTTATAAATAAATATATTTATATGGGGGTGGGAGGGTTTACTGAGCAAGCAATAACTCTTCAGTTAAAAAAGTTCATCACTTTGGTAGAATAAATATGTTCAGATGGTCGCATTTGAAAAGGTAATTTTTAGAGTTCACTAGAAATGAAAACATGATCAGATAGAAGACCACAAATGAGTTGAAAGATGTGATGCCCTAGTCACCTCTTACAACAGGCACAGAAGTGGCTGGGCAGAACTCATTGCTGCCATCGTATTCCTGTCCTACAACAGGACTCTTTGAAGGGTTTGTCCATCCTTCAGATGGGGGTGGCTAGAGTGGTGACGCTCCAGGCTTGACTCTTGCTGAGGCAGCTCTGTATTCTCATGGGCCACTTCACAAGACATGCTCACAGCCTCACTTTCAAGTTTTCAAGGCTGACCTGTGGTCTCAATTATATTGCTTTGTTATCCTGACAAAGAGGTTTCAGGAACTGTCTATTGACATGAAGACAAACAGGCAGTTCTTACCAGCTGATGGCAGAGCATGGAGTCGGAGTCACAGTGCAGCTGTTTCAGCTTTGTAAAGAAATGGAGGTGTGAAAATTTCTGGGAAAATTACAATAGTGGGCAACAGCAGGGGAAATTAGAGGCCTGATTCAGAGCAGACTGCAGACTGCCGAAATTCTCTCAGCATCTTTGCCCTGGTCTTTTAGGAATTACATAATTAGGAACAAGATAAATCAGTCTGATTTAAATCATGCAGGGAAAGGCTCAAACTGAGAAGCAGGTTTGGGGGTTCTGCTCTTTGGCTCTGTAGGATTATAATAAACCTTTTTACTAAATTTCCTTCTTAACCCTGCCTCCTGTAAAGAAGACAAAGAGCACAGTGGTTGGTAGCACAACAGACATCATGTGTTTGGAATGATGACATAAACAAGCTTGGGGAAACAACAGTACAAAACGTCTACTGATGGAGGGAAGAAGGGGAGGTCTCTCACATTCTGCAGATGTACAAAATAGTTTCACTGTCTTGTGCCAGAAGCAAATGTACCAGGAATGTCTTCACAGAGTTAGGTCCTGTGACAGGAATTCTTTCCTTTATCAGCTCATAACTTTCTTTGTGTAAGAGGGCAGAATAAGGTCCTCCAAAACCAATTTGGCTAAACAGTAAGCCATATGAGTTGTGTCTTTATTGTGCCTAGTCCTGCCTGAGACCTCTGAATACCAACATGTGATTTTCCTTCATCATAGCAGCGATACATGTGAGATTACGTGCCCCGGAGTGAGAGCTGGGGAAGGTACTAATGTGTGTGGAATTACACAATACATGAGAAATGTCTAGAGGAGACATCTGCCCTGCAGAGTAGATGAGAGCAAACATAAACAGCAGCAGAGAGTATCAGAGGATCTTAAATGTTGTGACTATATGTTTCTGCCTTGTGAGACTGTCACTACCAGCTGAGCCGCACAGTGGGGATGAAAATAGCTCATGTATGTATGTATGGTGCAGCTGTATTTGGGACATCATCACTAAGTCAAACTCTGTCTTCTTGCACCTAGTGAGAGTAGTTATGCAACCACTGCAGAGACAGCAAGAGGCACAAGACAGTAAATGCCTTCTGATGAGGATAAAAGGTGAATTGAGCTGGCAGACAGGAGCTCTTCTGGCTCCTAAGAACAGTGGAAGAGGACATCTTTTCAGCATCAGCATGAAAAATGCTTGCAGGAAAGGGAAGTCAAATTAGCCTGGAGTAGATGGCCCAGTTTACATTAGTAAAAAAATAGCACAGGAAAGGTGAAGCAGGATGGAAGAAATCTGTTTTGGACTGGGCTGGGAAATAAGTAAGAAATTAGAAATAAGATTTAACATGGCTTGCATGTTCCTGTATGTGTTTGAGTATTTGGGCAGTGAACTCTTCCACAATAGTCAGGATCTCATACACAGCAATAAATACTATCACACCTACAGGTTTTCTATCAGTTGCTAATACAGAGGACACTGTGTGCATACCTTTCACTGAAAGCAGCAGCAGCTCTTGCAGATGATTAACACAGTTCTCCATTTGCAGGCTTTGATCCTCTGGTGAGGGCAGTAAAGTTGAAACGATAATGACTGGGCTTTTCATTCCCAGGCTTTGTAGTTTTGGGGGGTAAGTTGTCATGGAGATGTTTTTGTGTACTGTGCACTCTTGTATCTTCTGAATTCTTTGTGTTAGTAGTGGGTTAGGCAATGGGACTAGCAATTACAGCTTGTCTCGCAGAATCCTCTCTCCAGGGAGAGAACTGTGGCAGTGGAGGGTTTATTATAGATTTTTGTAATAGAACATTACTGTTTTGTGTAGAAAAGGGCAAGGCTACAGAAATTCATTTTCCTTTTAGGGTTTGTCATGCTCTGAATTTCCTGTGGAAGTTTATCCTTCTGTCCTTGGACTAAGACCTGAGAGTTGTGTTTGCTACAAGAATCTCTTTTTTATATAAAATTCCTTTGTGTTAGAGGAATAAATACCTTGGTTGTTCCTTCTGATCACTAATCACGGCTGGCGTTCTTTGTACTCTGGTACTGTACTTGGTACAGGGATTGCTGCTACTTCAGCACTCCCAGCAGACTGGCGTCACTCCAGGGATGGGCAATAACCTACTACCAGAATCATCTACTCTCGCATCCCTATCTGGAAGTCTGTAGTAGTTCGGGGACTGATGCAACCACCCAGGTTCTTTTATTTACCCTGTAAGTAACAAACACAATTCTCTTGATGATCAAATTGCTTCCAGGGATGTCTGGACAGCCATCAGAGAGATTTCTTCCCCGTGTGTGGAGTTACTCCTGTGTAAATATTTAAGCAGTTCTTCATTTACCTGATCACATGTGTTTGTTGTGCATTTTTAGCTGGCATTTTATTTTATCTGTGTGCTAACCGTACACCCAAACTCTAATCACCCTCAGCACTGTGAGTTCACATTCAGATGTTTTCTGGCCTGTTATCCTTATTGTACTTACACTTTAATGGATGAGAGAAGCCTCACTAAAGGTATCTTGTGTAAACTTCTGATAGTTCTTTGATGGTCTACAGACATCTTGATCATTAGTCCATTACTTATCTACTTATCAGTTAACAATCTCAAGCCATTCAGTTACACAGCTTTGATAATTCTGAATACAAGCTTCCTGTGCTTTGGGCCTACTTTGCATTACTGTAACAAACAGTTGTGAACCCCAGTCTTCATCCTTGAGCTGGGGCCAAGCCACAGAGAGACCTAAAGATGAGGACAGACATCTAATCAGTGTTTGGGAAGTGGGACAGTGAGAATGAAGGACAGATTCTGTCTGTTCATGTCAGAAACTTGGTCAAGGAGATAAACTGAATGTACCAACTGGATTTCCAAAATGCATGCATCCATTAATCCTGTAATCTAGATGAGCTCTGATGAAGGCATGAGCTACACAAGCGTCACTTGTTGGGCTGGAAGAGAATTTTATAGTTGACTGGGACAGTAGCAAGTGTAACCTACGGTGCTGTTGTGTGAAAACTTGCACTAGCTGTGATTAGCTCTGGATACAGGAGTTCTCTGAGATGACACACTGAAATGGCCAATTGTGGATGCAAGTGTGAATTACAACCAAAGAAATGGAAACTATTTTGAACATTTTTAGAAAATACTTTTCTCTACCCACACCAGCCACATCACCTCTCCTTCTTCACTTTCAGCTTCAATATGAAGATCTTGCTCTTCATGATCTGAACCAGGAGGTGGGTCATGTGAGATGCAGCAGTATAGTCATATGCCAGGGGCCAGTACAACTGAAAAGGCAGTGTACTAGACTGTTTTTCTTTTTCAATTTAGAGGTTGAGAAGTGGTGTATTTGGAATGGCTTACTTTAGCTTATTTTGTGCATGCAGGAGGAAGACAAAATTTCATTTTTGAACAAGACATTGACTCTTTGAATCATAGAGAATGCCATTTGCTTAAATTTCTCTTCCATGAGCCAGCAAAAGTACGGATCACAGTCCTAAGTTTAGTAGAAAAGAAGTCCTTTAAGTTATTTAGAACTTGTTGAATGATTTCTAGAAATATAGACTGTTGATTATCCAGCAATCCGGGTTGTTTTGGTGGTTTGTTTGGTTTATTGTTTTTTTTTTTCACAGGTGTAGTTTTTTTCAATAAAGTTTAATCTTTTTCTGGTGCCTTATTTTGCTATAGGCTTTGGGTACTTATGACTGATTTTAATCACTCTGCAGAGTTTCTTCAAATGTAATTCATCAGCTGCAGTAAACTTCAGAAAGAGGTATTTGTCGTGTACCTATACCTTCTTGCTAGCCTGTCAAGTAGCCCAGTCCAAATCACAAAAAAAAATCAGCCTATATAATACATTTTAAATGTTACCAGACTTTAACAAACTATATAAAAATTATTTGGTTTATTTCCTTATTAAAGGAATCCAGAACACTTAATGGTTTTGGCTGAAAAATGTGTTCCCGGAGACCCTTTTCTACCAGCAACAGAGGAAAAGGGGATGTTACAGCAAGCAGGATAAAAATCTTTTCCAAGGAAGTGGTGGAAATTATTTGCTCAAATGAGAGTTAAAATTTTTGGTGACTATAGTTCAGCTGATAAATGTGCTTTGACATACTAATTCTCCATAGGATCACAGCCATCTTTCTAACACATACATTGTCATTTACTTAAACTCAGTTCAGCTGCCAGTGCCATTACTAACCTTCCAAGAACATTACACCACATGTCTGGTTTCAGACTAGAGATGTTTTGACACACAGGTTCCCTCTTGCACATACTGTGGAGGGAGGAAATAAAGCCTTGCTGGCAAGCAACGAGCTGAGCTGAGCTGTGGAAGGTGTCTGTGTTCACCTCCTGTAGCTGCTACAGGTTTCCTCTATGGCCACGGGCAAGCTGTTCTGTCAAAAAGCACGTCTACACCTCACAACTCCTTTCTCCCCAGTGGGTCTCTCTGCCTTCAGTGACACGATGGCATAGCTCATGGATCTTCTTTTGCATGTGCACAAGCAGGAGACTGCCTGCTCAGTCTGTGGAAACTCATGGCCTTGGGTTAATCCTCAGAGCACCTCAGCAGTAAAGCATTGTACAAGAAAAAATCCTGACCTTCAAAGAGGTTTCAGAAAGGAATGGGAGGAAAGCACAGAGTTGCAAAGTGGCTTATTTTAGCTCATCTACCAGGTCAGCAATAGGACAGGAACAAAACTAGTCTGCTGTTACTGATCTCACTTTAACAGACTTTCAGTTAATGCATGCCTTGTTCTCTCCCATTTGAATTGTCTTATATACATATGTTTTTTATATAGATGACTGATTTTATATGTTGCCCTTAAAGAGAATTTTGCTTTTTTGCAGGTACTCACTGGTGTGCAATTGGTAGACACACAAATACAGTATAGGAGAAAACAGCTGGGGTGCCTTTATAGTAGGAAATAAAACTTCACAAATATAGCAGGGTACTGGAGTCAATGGGTGTATGAAAAAGGACAGTTTGGTTAGTTCAGCATAACTGATTTCCAAAAATTTTTTGATATATTCTGCCTTACCAGAGGCTCTTTAAGGAACAAGGCAGTTAAGTAACTGATTAAAACGCAGAAATCAAAGACTTATGAATAAATGGTCAATTTTGATGATAGTGAGGTAACTAAAGTCTGATTTTATTACCTGCCAGCTCGGGCAATGATTATGTCAGTCACACCAACTACAAAAGGAGTAGGGCATCCCACTGGGCACAATGAACCCATGGATCTCAGGCTTTGCCACTGCTCTTGGGATAGTTTGGGGTAGTTAGGAGGGAGCAAATGATTTCTTACATTAACAAAGAAATGGCCAACTGAATGGCCTGTTAGAGCTGGACCTCTGGGTCGTTGGATGCACAGTGGGCTAGAGAAATATCTCCGTGAGAAAACCAAGTTCAACTCATTTTTCTCTTCAGGCTGGAAAAGAAAAAACAGAGTGAGGATGTAACCGAAATCTATGGAGTTATGAACATCATGTGGAGGTGGAATAGAGAACTATGATTCAGTGTCCAATGAAATTACCAGGTATCAAGACAGATAAATAACCAAGACTGAGTACTTTATTATACAGTCTCATAATTCAATTATAGAACTGGTCATCACACAGACGCTGTAGCAGCCACAAATGTAAATGGCTTTAGAGAGTAGGCAGACAAAGTCAGAAGAATGTCCATCAAATATTACTAAATACAAAGACACTTAAATAACTTTGGCTTTGGAAGTCCCTAAGCAAAGACTGCTGAAAGCTGGAGAGATCTACGCAAAAACTATGGTAAACTTGCCCTGATCTTGACTTTTTCCTAAGTGCCCCGTAGTGGCTACTCTAGGAGGCAGACCTTTGTTTTGTGTCTGCTTCTGCACTTTTATGGTGATTGCGTGTTCAGGCCACTGGTCTTCTGGTTGGTTTTGGTTTTATGTTTGTATTCATTGAAGGCTGCTTGAGACAGAGATTTCTCTTGCTCTGTGGGTGTACAGTATCTATTGGAATGGGACGGGTCGTTGATTGCTCCCCAGGGCTTCATATACTAATCTCATACACATTTTAATTAACAGTTAGGTAACAGCCAATTGAAAATGTGCACAGTAAACACAGAGTCTGGTTTGACACGTTCATCCCACAGCTAGACCCCTGCTGTTGTTTGCATGGGAACCTGCCACGTGTTTTCCTTTCTCTAACCCTCTGCCTTTGAGGCTCTCACTCAGAGCCACACAGTTCTTCATTGCCCACAAAAGTAAGTACTGACTAGCACAAGGCACTCTGACTGCAAGCTGCTTCTTTCAAAACCTCTCCCAGACCATGTTTCTTCCAGAGTCCTGGAGATACAAGCCTCACACAGGCCATTCAGGAATGGAGAACATCCTTCCTGGCAGAGAACCATTCCCTGGCTCTCCCAGGGTGGCATTCCCTGCTTACTTCTTGCCAGCTCCCCCAATTCAGGAACATCCCTGCTACTTTCTGGTATAATTTCGAGCACCCATCTAATCGCTAATGCTGAGTTGATTTCCAGAAAGAGTTTGAATCACTTGATAGACCCTCAGCCATCTACCCCAAAGCACTTTTTCCCCAATATTCTGAGTAGGCTCCAGACCAAATATTAGCATCAAGTTAAAAAATAATCACTTTTTAATGTGACAGATTAGGTTTCCTTTGGTACCTCAGTGATGGTACCGGCCAGGCCATATTCTAAACTCCACACTGACATGAGGGCTGTTGACAGGAAAGATATGTAGATTAGAAAAAAATGGAACTATTGTTTCGATTCTGATTTTTTCCCCTTAGTACTGTGTTTTCAAGTATATCTTTTTAGGCAAAAATTGGATTGATTTCCCTTTAGTTTATAATGTGTTGGCTTTCAAAAAAATCTGGATTGCAAATACTTTAAATGAAATTGTATTTAGAAAGATACATGTTCTGGATTTTAAAGTTCATTTAATCATCTGTCTCCTTCATTCGTTTCATAAAATCTTGGTTTTTACCAAGCATGAAGTATGGCGAAAAGTGTGGGCAGACCATGACCCAGTTGTAATTTTAAATAATGTTTCTCTTCTTGATTTGACTCGATGCTCTATTCAGTGCTTCACTTAAGCAGAATCTAATGCAACAGGGGTCCAGCTGAGCGGAGTTATCACACGTGCCCTGCTGGAGGTGGGACGGGAAAGATCTTCTCTGGAGCCTTCTGACAGCAGCCATGAATGTCTCACCAGATAAGTCTTAAAAGGACCATCAGATAGGAAATACATTTGTAGACCCCTGACAGTGAATTTTGTTAATTAAAAACAATGCATCGTTCAGAAACAAGGCTAGGGACTGCTGCTTATAACTCCCAAGGCAATGGTTTTTTTTTTGGATAGCTGGGGAATGATGTAATGCTACTCAGATTGGCTGGGACAGAATACATTCCTTGTAAATGCCATGTGGTTGTTACTCTTTAAGAGGTGAGCCTGCAAGAAGATAGTATCTGTCTTCACACTGGGCAATCTGAGGATAAAAAGAAAAAACAAAAGCTCTTAGGCATCTCAAGGTCTGTTGATAAGAGATTTTGTAATGTGTTCTTCCTCCTTGGAGGAGGTGGTGTTGAGCCTGACCAAAACCACATTCATATTGCTAGAGGATATCCCTCTGTCTTCAGCAGGTTTGGATCACACCCCTCTCTTGTAAGTTGATAATTTCTTCAAAATCAGAACCACTGACTCTGCAGTGTGCATTGCTAAATACTTCATTAAGGACTTATCTTAAATTTTCTGGGCCAGTAGCCCAGAATTTGTGACTTCTGCCACTTTTCATCCCATCACCTTTCTTTGTGTTTCTTTAGTTACCATAATGAAGAAACTTCACAGCAGTGGTGTGGTGGAACGGGAGGAAAGGAGGATTTCCTAGAAACCTTGTGTCCTTTATGACAGTAATGTAGAATACAGTTCATGTGGCATATTTCTTAAATCATAACATTAATATTTGTTTTACTCATAGAATAACTTCTAGTTGTTGCTGATGCATGTAATTACTGAATTAATTGTGTATTAATGATGCGTTACTGTGAGCTGACTGTAATCAAGCATTTTCTTTCAGACCACCAGAAGGAGCTATTGAATTCAAAAAGACTTTCCTTCAAAGCAGAAAATCCTTGTACAGCAGGGCAAGCAGGAAGATAAAGGAGGAGGCACACTGTCTTCCTTGCAAAATCCCGCTTGGCCAGGGGAGCTCATTTAGGGCCTACATTTTTTTCTGATTCATAGTAATCAAAATTGACTTTACAGGGTTTAAGATGCTTCAGGGTGAGATTTCAGGCATCATTCCTTAAACGTGTACTAATGGATACTAACCAAACGCAAAGAGATGGAAAATTCACTGAGGCAGGTTTAACCATATATTTTCAAAGCACAGGGAGTGTGGAAGCTGCCATTTTCCATTAGGTCAGCTGGGAGATGTGAGGCTAACAGACCTGCAAAACACTTGAGAGCGCTAATGGCAATGTCCATAAAGATAAATGAAACCTGAATTCCACTGACACAAGCTGACTGGCAATGAAAATGCCCCAGTCACCTGTTACGTGTTTTCTGAGCTGATATGAAGACGTACAATTATTTGTTCTTAGCCCAATAGAGGTGTCTTATGATCAGATTCATAAAATGAGTTATTGAGACTTATAAATCTCTCTCTGAGATTTGCCCTCTATATTTGACAAAAAAAACCTTACACCAGTGGAAGGCAGGTTATGTTTCTTCTGCCTGTCTTCTATTTACACTTTCTTTCATCTGACAGCAGCCTGAAAGCTTGTGATGGTGGTTTGCGGGTGGCATGTTCCATGTGAGTGCGTGTGTGTGTGGCTTTAAATCAATGTTTGGGACAAGACCTTAGTTAAGCCTATCCACTGCTATTCACAGCTTGCTGTGCTATTATAACATTGGCTCTGGTGTCAAGACACTATCAAGATGCAATGCTGCGCATATTTCACAGAATAAAACCTGCATCTGTCTATGGGAGGAGCAGGTACTAGCACAAAGTATCAGTGTCTCGGTTCATTTTTATGGTATGCTATGACTGATAGGAAATCTGACTTTCTGAATGGATCTCAAAAACTATGCCTACAGTTGTTGCTGTGTTGGGATGTGCTTCTGGATCTGCCCATCTCTTCAGGAAGAAAAGTGTGGGGTGTCATGGAAAAACAGAATACATGCTGACACATACAGGTTGTAGGCAAAGAAAAGGGAAGTAATGATCAATAGTGTGATTTCTGTGTATGCTATAAAACAGCATTTGTTGCTAAGCTCCCAGTTGTGATGTCCTACACAATTTATTAAGTCAGCATATTAAAGGAATATTGGTTTTAAACATAGGTATTATGCATGTTTTTGAATTGACAGAAGGAGAAAAAATGTCTGAGGAATACTTTTAGATTCAGGCTGACTGGTCTCAGCACTGACTTTTGTTAATATGCAATTCTTAATATAATGCATTTTGCTGAAGAGATACTGCTAGTTCTCAGGCATAAGTTTGGGGCTGTATGTAGAATAAATCAAATGTCGCTTTGAGGAGCTTACAGTGCAAATGATAACAAGACATGAAAAATAGGGATAAATCACAAAGTAGGATGAGACAGAGGAGCAGGGAGAAGCTTGGCGATAACATGGAGAAGAGGTATATAGTGTTGGCTGAACAACTGATTTGGAGGTTTCATATGTTGGGCTCTTTTCTTATTTTTCTTACCAATACGATGCCCAGTAGCCCTTGTCAGAGGTGAGGATCTTGTGCTAGATGCTTTGCTGGGCAAAGATGGAAATTGAAGGTGGTCCCTGTCTCAAATTTAATCTGTATGATTGAGATCCATGATAAACCAGGTGGAAAATTCTTACAAAGAACAGGTGCTATAGGCAATGAGTTACTTACAAAGACACTTTCTAAATGTAGCAGTTCCAGAATAAAATACATTTGTTATTTTATTGTGACTTAAGTCCTACTTATTCATGCAGTGAGTCTACTCCCAGAAGTAATTTGTGCATAATATTATATAAATGTAAATACTTTTACTTTTTCTTTGTAGCAGTATCTCACAGAGATTTCTTTTTCCGAAAACAGTTTAACATTCCCTGTGCTGTTTTTCTTGGGAAGTGGGAATGAGTTACAAGCTATGCATTTGTAATGACCTTGAACACTGTTTATTGTAATATTCTGGAGTTATAAGACTGTTGCTTTGATTAAAAAATCCACCAATCTCTGTGCTTAGCAACACAGGGGGCACTAAGACCATATCAGCCTAAAACTCTCTTGTCTTCATGCTACAGATTTTCATCCCCAGAGCTCTCTCTGTCAGTGTGGCACAAACTACCAGAGGACCTGTCTCAACCTGAGCCTGATTTCCTGCGACAACTACAGCTCATAGGAACAACAGCATTGCTGGCACTTGGAAGACAGTTTACAGGGAAACCATCTTGGAAATATATTTTTTCTCACAAAGCAAACTTTCTACTTCAGATTCTCAGTAAACTTGCACTTCAAAGAAAAGGAGAACCATAGCCTTTATAAAACTGAAGTAAGCAGATGCTTCATATTATTTTGCCTCCACTTCATTGACTGGTGCTTGAATAGTCCTAAAAGAATCTAAATAGGCAAGTAAATGAAAGCAGACTGTAGGAAGTCAGTTGTTGAGAGGAAAGAAACACCTTTTACTGTGCACAAGTTTCTTCAGAAAAACACAAATATATTACTATTAATATAATATTTTCAGGGAGCTGAATCTTATTTTCTCTTTATGAAAATAACAAAGCCCACTTATGACCTCATTCCAGATGACTTCTGTCTGTCCAGTCAGTCCTGGGTTAAGTGACAGCACATATCATTCTGTCCTTTAAAGGTGTTCATCAGATCTGTATGGCTGTGTTCAGAGTGGACTTCCTACAAAATTATCCTTTTTCATCTTATCCAAGTTGAAGGTAATTGGACACTGGCTGGTTGGTCTGCTGACCTTCTTGGGAGGGATCCTGGTAGTGGGAGTTGAACTATTAGGTTGCTTTGTTAGGATTTCAAATAATGGTTTTATGATGGGGCTTTTGTGCCCTTTAAACACTGTGAGCTTCAGTTCTGCCAGTGCAAGCACTAAGGTACAGAAATCCAGCCATATGGTGTCATCAAAAGGTTTGGGGCATTCCTTAGCTTTTGCATGGTGCATGGCTTTTTCTGGGCCACAAGAATTAGGTTACTATAATAAATGAATTTTTACAGAGTCAGATTGTCAATGTACTACCCCCCTTGGTCAGTGGTTGCATGTCTAATCTGTCCAATTTCAGTACAACTTTTGTATGAGTAGGTATTCACTGGCAAGAATAAAGGGTTTTCAGTCTGGCCTCTTTCCAACATTGCAAATGTGTTACTCATGGTACAGTTACTGACTAGTAGAATGAAACACAGCCAGGACATTTTGACTGCCTCCTCATTCGATAGCAAACATCTGTGCAGAGTCACAGACCAGACCCACAGAGCAGGTAGGAGAAAGTCAGTGCATCTTTGAACTTGGTCTTAATACTCAAAAGAAGTTTTCAAGGGAGGTATTAATCTTGAGTCACATCAGCTTTCTGAAATGTCAATACATAGGCTCCTTCTCTTTAGCCAGTGGTGAGAAAGAGGCAGTTTCAGAGGGCAGTTGATTCCCCCTATCTTTCTCCATTGGCAGGGGAGGAAATTAGGTGACTAACAAACTAGAGACCTTTTGTTTGAATGATAAATATAGATGAGAGACAGGTTGCCCAAACTAAGTCTGTTATTTGCATGCTGGTAGTATTACATGATGGCATCAGTCAGAGCTGACTGCATCTGCTGTGTTCGTGAGAGAAGTGTCTCCCACGTGCAGCACCTCCTGCATCACATAGCACAGTCCATGAATCCAACCAACCACTGTTAATGCAGGCTATTATACTACTTGATTTCTCCTTTTTCTTTCTTCTTTCGAATTTTTGTTCCTCTGAGGGTAAATATGCCTCAGTCAGTAAGAGAGATAGAAAAAGTACTCTGCAGCAGACTGAGGATCATGAAGTGGTACCTTTCTTTTCCCGTCCTGTCCTGTGCTGTCCTTTCCTGTCCGTCTGACCCTTTTGCCCTAGTCTCCAGATTTGGCCATCTGTGAATCTTGTTATCTAGTACTGTGCAAAGCAGATCCTGTGATTGATCTCTTGGCACAAGCCAGTGTGTTGCCTTGGCGGGTAGTGTGGGATGAAAAAAGCACAATACGCGCCTTTTCTGTCCGAGACTTGTTTATCTGCATGACATCCAGGCCGCTCTGGGAGAGCTCTCCTCTTGGTGATCGCTGGCAACCAAAAACAAATCAAATCAAGGCAAAGTTAGAGAAATTCTCCTCTACAAAGGCCTGCTCTAAAACAAAGCTGCGTTTTTGTGGTGCATTGTCCTGGCTCTGTGTGAGTCCTGTAAAGAGACAAAGGCGAGCAGGAAGGAAATCTCAGCTGCTTAGTAAATGCCCTAATTTGATTTATTTACTGCTCCCTTCCCCCACCCAAACTGTTCTGCTAACCTGTTAGTCCCAACTCAGACAAGTAAAACCAGCTAATCTGATTAGTTCTGACACACAGGAGCAAGGCTGCTGGGAAAAGCTGGACCCTTACAGCTGTTTCAGGCTTCAGCTTCGATCATAACATTATGGGTTTGCCGAAAGTATAGTGCAGCATGACAGAAGCCCAGCAGCATGTGCACAAGTGAGCAGTGTGACCGTCACTGAAGATTTCTACCCCGGGACTGAAGCCACTGGAATACAAACCATGTTTCGTGTCACCTTCAATGTAGTGACAGAGAAAGTTACCTTCACCTTGGCAGCCTGCCCCTCCGTCACATGGAAGGTAAGCTCAGATATGCATCATGTAAAAAGGCTGATGGCACAGGCAAACGAGTACCTAAACTGTTTTCCTGTCTGCAGCTTGTGTTTACAAAATTTGAAGGGAAGTAATAACATTTTAGGGGAACTGCACTGCACTGCAAAGTGACATATGCATGACTGGTTGGAGTTAGACAGACTGAATGGATCTGGTTCTAGAGAACAGCTTACTTGTTGCCTTTTAAAGCTTTTCTCATTTGACTTTTAAAATAGCCAAATTCGTAGTCACTTTCCACAAACTGGTCTGGAAATGCCACTGTATTTATATTAACAGCAAATCCAGAGAGGTATAGAAACACAAGCTACTCATTTCTGTAAGGAAAGGACACTGCTTGGGGAAAGCTTTCAAGCTTCCTAGATAATTTAGGATGTAAGGATTTATGAACTGTACCAAGGTACAATAAATTAGAAAATTTTGTATCCCTATGATAAGGGACTTAAAGCAAAAGAAAACCTAGATGCATAATTTGCCTGGCATGGGTTTGTAATAAAATTTGGCAGAAGCCAGAGATCCTTTGCACGTCAGCTCCTTCTCCCATTCAGCAATTCTGTTCAGATCTACATTTCCTTGAGACAAATGCTCCCATCTCATCTTGAAGAGATCAGTAGTGTCAGGATAAGATGGGACCAGGTTCATTGCCTTTCCTTTCTCTTTTAGTGAGTGTGTGCTTTCACCATAGTGCGGTTTGAGAAGACAGCCTCTTCTGAAGTGTGGCTTTAAAAAGTTCATATTAAAATTTGTTACTTATAGTGCAGTTGTGGCAGGAACCTCACCTCTGTCTGTTATTATGCCTTTCAGATGTGAGACAATTATGAATAACTAGATACAGTGGCAGAGCAGGGTAACTGCTCTTGCTTCTGCTGTGCATGATTCATTATGCTGCATAAGGAGTTGTCGTGTATCTTTCTTGTATATATTCTCAGTCTTGGACCTGTCTTTTCTCTTGACTTGTAAGGTAGACACTGCCCAGAAGCTGTTATTAGAAGGTCTTCATAGAGCTTGGTAGAGTGTGGCCCCAGCCCAGATCTGTGCTATTTGTAACATCATATGCTACATAAAAAACTGTCTACTGGGGCAAAGTGTGTTTTGAGTAAAATTCACATGAAATTAATTTTACTGGACACTGTCTCTCTGTGGGGAAGTTTATGGTGATATTATTTCAGTTTCCCTATTTATTAGGAAACCTTACCTTCCCAAACATGTGCATTCACTAAATGGTAATGGAAAGATTGTTTCAACACAACATAAAAGGGCCTTCCCTATGCCTGCTAATAGTGTGTTTAAGATTTTTCTGTCTTCATATCAGAGTTGTAAGGACTTACAACTCTCTGCCTTTAGGCCGCAAGGGACTTAGAAGAGGGGATTGAAATCGAAAAGGATACTGGATCTTACCATGCTGCAGTGTTCCTACCTGATCCTGGCTCATGAGCTCTTGGTACAGCAAACACGGATGTGAATATAACCCAGCTGGGTGCTGCATTTCAGTGCTCATTTATTATGTTGCTGAGTGCTGTTAGACATAAGTGCATAGTAGTAAATCCCTCTGGAACAAACTGGCAAGTACTGGAAAGTGCATCCTGGCACACTTCTCCAGTTCTCCAGCTCTTCTATTATTTTGCATGATTTCAATTATTTGATATGTGCAATGTGCAAACATGAGCAAATGCTTAGAAGTAAAAGCTGAAAGGAACTATGGCACAGTAGAACTTCCTGAAATGTAGTACATTTATTGAGGAACTAAGTAAAAAAAATGTGAGAAAGCAGGCTCAATTATAGGGAAAAACAAGATGCGATGCCAAGCCAGCAGAAGAGATGGCTTTGGAGTAGAGCTTACGTATGTAATGCTAAGTTAATTTATGGAAAGCTTTGTGGAAGGAGGTAGTATTTTTTATTCACCTACTATACCGTTGGAAAAATCCAACAAGGTTTCAGGCACATAATCGTTCCATTTTGGCAGTAGGGGGTTAATGAAAGAGTCTGTTTCCCTACAACCTTACCTTGCTTATGTCCTTATACCAGCTAGGTATACTGGTACTGCAAGCTAATTTAAATCCTTTGAAGCTGGAGGAGGTCACATCACTGCTGGAGGAGGAAGGACAGAGACATCTACTTTCCGACTGCTAAGTCTTTTTCTTTCAAGAGCAGGGTGGCCCAGCCTGCAGATAATGCTGAGGTGTTCTGCTTTTCCACATACCCGTGGCATGACCAGCTGATGAGTCTTGTGCAGTGTGGTGGGGCCAGGAGGATGTGGCAGCTCTGTAGCAGGCGTCCTGGGACCAGGAGGAATGGTGCAAGTTCTGTCCCAAATTGTTATCTTTCTGCCCTATGCTATGCAGTTTTCATTTCTGATAGAAATTAATTTCTCATTAGAACTATTGGTGAAGATTATTCCATTCAAAAGTCACTCTGATTACACGTAAAATATTCATTTACATGATATTTTAATGGAACAAAGACAGGACTCCTGCTCCAGATATTTCACAGCCTGTAAGGCATAAACTGCATTGCTTTTATCAAAACACTGTTTTGTGAGAACTAGTTTAATTAGAAATGGGGGAGGGTATGGATACAGGACAACTAGATGTCAGTGACAGCTGAAAAGGCTGTTGACAAATGTGAAGGGCTCAGAGTTGAACGTGCCTTTTCATGTGGGCACCAATTCTTGAAAACCAAAGCAAGAAGCATCTTTATTATAAACTGTAAGCATCTTTATCATAAAGTCCAGAGGAGGGGACTGAGCTGCTTTTTCTCTCCTTTCTGTGTCAGTTTGCCTCGGCTCATTTGCCTGCTCCTTAGAGAACAGGCTGCTGATACTTCTCAACCTGTTGACAGGCATGGAGCTGGGCGGCAGAGCAGAGGGCTGAGCGCTCTGCGATATGCGTGAGTTACACAAATCAGACTGTGGCTGGTATCAGCTTGGCCAGAGACCCTCTTCAAAGGCCTCTTCAGGTTTCACTCACATGAATTACCGTTGCGTTTTCAAATAGTTGCTGCTAATGTTCGGGGAGTCTAGAGTTGCGTCCCTTTGTGTCCCATGCCTGGCTTTAAGAACAGATAACGAGATCATGCAGCTATTGATATACCAACAAACTCCTACCACTCATTTCCTAACGTGTGAATAGAAAACATGCTGCTCAGATGAATGCAATTCAGATTTGCAGGATACAAGCCAATTTAGTTACAGAATGTACTCGCTCGTTGAGGATTAGCTACAGTTGAATCCTATTGATTTTCTTTTACCATTGGTGGTTCAGTTTTGTTGAATTCTGCCTGAACTGTATGGAGGAGAAGCAGCAAAAACTGCTGGTTTGTGGCTTTCTATTCAAGGCCAGGAAATTCACTTGGTGGGGATCAGCCTCACTCGGGGCTTTCTTGCCAACTGATGCTGCATTTTATCTCCCTGACATGGATAGATAAATGAGCTGGGGGCGGCTTCGCAGGCAGTTGGAGCCCGACCCAAGCGCGTTGTTGCCAACTTTCGAAAGCTGCACAATGGCTCTCTCTCCCTGGCAGTTATAGCCGTTGGGGCAGGGACCTGCCACCTGAAAGGCTGTTAACAAATAATGATGTAAACTCCTCCCTAAGGATGTGGGAACAATGTTCGAATCCTATGAGGGCAGCAATATCTGTGATAAGGAAACCAGAAAAATCAGGAGCTTAGTGTCCGTTTTCTTTCTGCAGCGAGTTGAATACAGCGTTCCTGCTTGTGATGGGCGGGTGGGGAGGCAGGAGGGGAGACATGGGAAGCAAGTGGCAGCTCGCAGCTTTTCTGGCTTAGAATAACTTGTCCTTGCTGCTGTTTTAGAAACCTCAGTTGGACTTACATAGAGCTACAGTCTGCCCTGTTCAGCAGGAGTAAGGGCATGTTACTGAACAGTTTGTTATGGTAGTGCCTAAATACACCCCACTGTCAAAAAATACAGTGGTAAATACGGTACAAACAGAAACAGGCCCTTACCAGAAAAGTTCACAATCAAAATCTATGGATTTAGTGCACCCTGGCAAAGGACCAGATTGTGAGCAGAAGGACAGTGTGTTTGATGACAAATGTCATCCTCAAATGATGGCACCTGGGAGAGAAGTGAATGCGGAAGACAGCATGACTAGGGCACGTGCTGCAATGGATTACTCTTGGGCTGAATCCAGCCCAAAGAGCTGCTTTGCTCCCCAGATCCTGTTAAATCTGGGGAGGTGCTGAAGCTGAGGATGGTCAGCACCTGTGGGGAAGAATTTCAGCTTGTTCTTTACTTGGATATTTTTTTCAGCTTACAGAACAGTGCATTTCTCCTCGAACACTAACCATTTAGTTTCTGTTAAATACAGAGCCGCTAAATGCTTCCAAGTATAAGTTCCCTGAAAAACATCCAGAAACAGCTATTGCTCTCTGTCTTCACTGAAATGCTCTTTTTCAGCTTGCTTTTAAAGAGCTCCCCGATATATACACCAGATATTTGTACATCAGCTTCTATGAACTTTGTTCAAGGCTCACAAGCATGTGTGAGACTATCTTTTTTTTTTTTCTCCCTGCTCATGAACACAGATGCACTCCATCTTGTATATTTGTTAGTTGATTTTGTCACTTTTTGATGCGCTCAAAAGAGGGGTTGACAAATTCCTTTCGCTCTTCACAATATTCACAATTCAGTAATAGTCTCTGACCCCAAATACTTGTCTCTGCAACTTTGAACCACACTGCACGCTGCCACAACCACATTTGGGATTATGGTGCCTGATTTGCCATCGAAGCAAGTACTTTTTGACGTGATTACATTACTTCTAATAACAATTTTAGAGATTTTTTACCCTGAGTCATGATGATAGACCAAGGTTTTCTTCCTGTCCTGACACTTCTGGAAGTTCTGTAGCTCCCACATGTCTCCCCAAATGTCTTGTGCTCAGAGACGTGCTCATCTGTAGAGGACTGAAATCCCTTTCTCCATCTCTCCCTGATTATTTCCTTACAATATAAGATGCCCACTTTTGTCTGCTTCTAGCCACAAAGCAGTATTTTCTTAGCCTTGCACCAAACCCTTAAATTAATATGATTCAAAAGGACCAGCAGGTTCGTGCTGAAAGATCAGGTAATATATGCAGAAAATCGGGTCTGTGATGCTCGTTTGATCCCCGACTCTAGTTCACCAGCAGATGGTAGCAAACATCTCCTTCCCTGTGAGCTTCATCTGGGGCTGTCTGAATGCGCAAGGGCTGGAGTGCCTCACTGGAGTCATTTGTGAGAAGAAACAAGCTGTAAACACAAGCTGTTGTTGTGCAAGTCGGAACAAGGGTGAAGAACCACGGAAACCACGGAAATATTGCTGCAATCGGGACAGAAGAATTAAGTAGAGGCCGGAACAAAATCACTGCAGTGACTTGCACTGAATGGCATGAGAAGCATTTTGGTGTCACTGTTATTGTTCTTGTGGTGACAAAAAGGGACCATTATTTGCAGTGTAGCAAATGCACAACATCCAGAGCAGCACGATAAAAATCAAAACTGCTCTGGGTAAGCTCTGCTGGTGTATGTTGACCCTTTGTCTTTGCACTGAAGACATGGAAAGTTCAGGATGGGCATTTTTATCAGTCATTTACTAGTTTACTGTTTCCAGTCATTTATTTGTTTTTCTTCTGAGCCGTACCAACTCTAGCTCTTTTTATATTTGATACCAGCTGTTGATTGCCACTTTCTCTCACTCTCTTCTGCATGCTACTCATTCAGACGGCTTGTTGTGACAACACTTCTCAGCTTCTTTTTTTGTGATAGCAGCTAAACTGAGAGACAGGAAAAAAGAGGAACAGGATAAAGTGAAAGCTGCTAAACTGTGGTGTTAATTCCCATAAGGAAATGTCTCTTCACTTATAGGACAGTACTGTTAGAACTGAGCAAACTCTTTGTGGCAAATCACCAGATAAATTTTTCCATTACTGTTTTCAAGTGTACCACCTCTACTTTTAACTACTTTACTGGAGATTTTGAAATATTCTGACTCTTTCACACAAAGTGTCCAATTCTATAAGCAGTTTCTGGGAAGCATTATCTTTATGCCCATTTCTCCATCAATAAGTGGGTTTTGACCAAAATTCTGAGAGTTGATTCTGTTGTCTGATGGGACACTGAAACTTACGTCTATGCTTATTTGCTGGAAATGAAAAAAAAATCATTTAAATATCATTTAAAACAAGACGGGTTTTTTATGGGTATAAAAATATATTCCTTCTCCAGTGCTTACCATATTATGAGCCAGAACATCTTTCTTGGTTAAAGTTTTAGAATGGAAATAAAAAGGAAGAAAACCAGTTACCATAATTGTGCTGCTTCTTTTGCAGGGCAGCTTGCTCTGGAAAGCAGTGCAGAAAGCAAGTGGGACTGGCTATACCTCTGTCAGTGCTTATGCCACGTATCTGAGGATTTGAGCTGAAGTTGTCAGGATTCTTCTTTGGCTTTAAATCCTTCTATTTTCTTGCAGTTATCAGAAATATCACAATACCTTCTCTGCCTTTGGCAGATATAGCTGGCCTGAGCTCCATTAGCATCAGTCAGTGGTGTTAGCATTCATGTATGTTATGTTGAATCACATGGGCATGGGATAAAGTCCTCCCAGTGTGACAATACTTGCCTCCTGCAGCTGGACTCTTGGCAGAGGTGATGATCAATCAGTTCCAGCAAGGATAACCCAAAATTTTACTTGGGAGTATTTGGTCCATATCCTTTGGCATGGAGATGTGCTGGGAAGGGCCTGGATATCAGTAGACCTAATGACCTAATTTGACAGAGCTAGAACTGGAAGAGGGCATGGCTGAAAAACAACTGGAAGAGTGTCAGTGGTTTGAATGTCATGGTTTGGCAGTGTGGTAAATCTGACTATAGGGATCACAGAATCATAGAATAGTTTGGGTTGGAAGGGACCTTTAAAGGTCACCTAGTCCAACCCCCCTGCAACAAGCAGGGACATCTTCAACTAGAGCAGGCTGCTCAGAGCCCCGTCCAACCTGGCCTTGAATGTTTCCAGGGATGGGGCACCTACCACCTCTCTGGGCAACCTGTGCCAGTGTTTCACCACCCTCATTGTAAAAAATTTCTTCCTTATATCTAGCCTGAATCTATCCTCTTTTAGTTTAAAACCATTATCCCTTGTCTTATCGCTACAGGCCCTACTAAAAAGTTTCTCCCCAGTCCTCATTTTTCATCAGAAGTGTTTTGGCTGTTGGAAGCCAAGATTTGATTTAACACAAATGCACTGCTGATTCAAATCTGTTCAAAAGCACTGATGAATCTATTTTGTGCTGTTGGGCTTTATGACCAATCAGGTATAATCTGCCTGTACATTGCCATTTTTATGCTAGATCAAGGAACATCTGCCCTCCCACAGCCAGCATAAAGCCTCCACAAAAGCATGAAATGATTACACAGTGTCATCTCTCCCCTGTATAATGTCTTTAATCTGACATGCAGTCATGTTCTTATGTCTGACTAGATCAATTTTATACCAGATCCATATGTTGGTGGTGTCTAGAAAAGCCATTATGGAGCCACAGCCTAAATGCATAAATGCAGCCATACAAGAAGCTGATGTCAAATGCAAAGTGTGAAGTCAAACCTCTGCTTGATCACATTTGCTTTCCCAAGTAGAAAAGTGCTAATTTTTCCTCCAAATAGTTTAAAATTTAAGCAGATAAATAATGTGCAGGAGGTCTGTTAAAAGAGATGCAAACAATACAGCTGCAGACCCATACAAATGCACGTGTGCTATTTCAAATACCAGACTCAAAATCTGTGCAGTTTCTAGTGAACCTCAGCTGTACCTTTAGTCATCCTTTACTGGCCTGATGAGATATTAGGAAAGGAGAACAGAGGTGATAGCCTTGCAAGATTAATCTGGGTACAAAATAGTAGGGAAAGAGCAAATATGTGGGAACTGAATGCTGTAATTTGAAGAGAATGCCTAGAAACCCAGTACATTGCAAGTGGGAATTGCAAGGCCCTTGTTGAAGACAAAGAGGTGTTGATTTGAGTTGCACTGGAGACTGGAAAAGATGATTGCACAGCACCAAAACAAAGAGGTGTGTGTATGGAGGAAGTTTAGGAGTTGTCTTGTGGAAGTGAAATTTTGGATTCTGACCAAAAAGAATAAACCTGCTGTATGTGACACACTGATTTTGATGACAATACCTTATGAAATGATAGAGCAACTATATATTTTGCCCATGGGATTCAGTTTCTGTTCCAGTGCACGTGTTTAATGCTTGGTAATTGTGGTAGAACTTGGGTTTTATAACTCATTTCATGCCTTATTTACCAATATCTGAAGTTCTTTCCACTATTATTATTATAAAAGGAGCAGTCACCAACGGGACAGTGTGCAGAAATCTCCTTCCACAACAATGATAATTCATTCCTCTTTATACAACATCCATTGTCCTAGTGCAGCTTAAAGTATCCTAGGTACTTTACAAAATATAAAAAGACATGGTCCCTGGCCTAAAGTGCTTTCTGCTTTAGTTCAGACATGACACGAGACGTGAGAAATGAGAATGAGGTGGTGCAGGGATGAGTGAGACTCAGAATTCCTCTAAAGAGAGCACTCTGGTGTGATGTTTGCACAACATGAGCATTAAACTGTGTCCAGCCCCCTGCTCCTTTTTGAAGTTAGCCTATTTTTTTTGCAGAAGCAAGGGTTGTATGACATTAACTGGCATTGAAAGAGTTTTGACTGATGACAGTTTCGTTATGTACTTTTGATAAGAGATCTTGTGAATCATCACAACCTGGGGCACCATAGAAATATGTGTCAATTTATCTTAATATGCCATACTGTAAATCATAGTGATTTACCTGCTGCTTCAGAAGAACTTCAGCAACCCCTGCAGCAGGGACAGGGACCTCCAAGTGCTGGGGGGTGGGCAGTCGAGAAAATGCACATGATGTACATCATTTATCTCCAAATGTGGCCACAAAATGTGGTAGAAATATTTCCTGAGTTGTACCCTATTCAATTTTCTATAAGGTGAGCAACTTTTAATTAGACTTGCGAATCCCAATGGGTCTTTGCAAAACTGGTCTCAGCAGCAGGGAGTGTTTAGCATTAATGTCTTTTGAGTGCTACATTGAAGCAAATGGTGCTTTTCACAAAAAAATGGTCCCAGGCAACACCTCTTTCCTGAGTGCAAGACAGAAAAGTATAGTTTAAAAATCTTTATTCACAACAGGAGAAAAATAATCCTTTGCCTTAGTGGGCTTCTAGCAGTTATTGAGGCTCCATAGTGCAATATTCACCTGTTTCCCAAGGAAACCGGCCAGCTTATCCAAATGACTGCAGATCCGACTGGCTCCACTGCTGTTACTGATCCCGAGGGTTAGGAAATACAGGATACGGCACAGAGTTCCTCAGGTCTTAATACCTTCACTCTGAGATGCAAATGTGTCCTTCCTACTAGCTGTGGTGATCGGAGAGGAGGGGTAGAACAGCTTCATTAGGTAGGCGCTTTGTGTTCAGGGACAGAAGTGACAGATGAGTATGTAACTGTCTGGAAAGATCATGCTGTTTACTTCCTTTCACGCTTTTAGGCATCCCTCCTTCTGTCCTCTGTAACAAGGTAACCCTAGGGAGGATTTCAGAGGACCATGTTGATGATGGCAGTGGGTATTTTCTTAATATTCATGGATTTACATCTTACAGTGATCAGCAAGTAGTCCTGTAAGGATGTTATTCAGGATCACCCTCGTCACTATACCTCCTCTGGCTCTGATTTCCAGCACCCAGGCTGAAGAAAGAGCCAAGGCAGGGGCCCAGCATATTTCTCAGAATGCACTCAAGGTCCTGTTGTTTGACTCCATACAGATTTTCACAAGTTAGTGCCTGTGAACGTTACCCAGCAACACCCAGGGATCAGACATGAACTGTGCTGGCTGTTTGAGCCTCAGCCTCCACTGGCCAGCCCCGGGCTTGGCTCGTGCCAGGCTTTGCAGGCTTTGCCCCTGCCCCTCGCACCCGAATGGTGGGAGGGAGCTGCGGGCAGAGCTGAACTTGGGCACAAATGAGCAAGAATTTGTAGCAAGTGTTCTCACATATAAACCAGTTCTGTCTTGTTTTCCTTATTTTGCAGTCTTAAAGTGGGATGTTTCACCTTTCTTTTATTACCTGTTGGCTCATTTCAGGGCTGGACAAAGCTAAGAGGGGCTGTACGCCTTCCACTAGCGCTGCCTGGGCCCTATGGCAGGGAAGGGGCCCTGCTGCCCCTGCTCACATGCTGCCTCTTTCAGTTACATGGTGCTGTAAAGAAAAAAATAGGGTTTAAAAGAGGTAATTGGAGTGAGCAAAAAAGTTTTCCATTTGAAGTTTACAGATCACTAGACAAACACAAGCAAACAGTGAGCTGTGCAGGTAGCCCAGGGTATCGAGTACACAGTATGACAAACTTCTTGTTATCTCTTCTCTAACTGCCTTGTCATCCTTCAGGGAATAATATAACCAAGCTCTGGATGAACACTATAACTCCAGGTAAGCTCAAAGATAAGCTGAGAGGCTTTCGCCGTTTAAATCTCTTTAAGGTCCTAATGCGTTAACAGGAGATGTACACAGACCGAAAGTTACCCCAAAAAAATCACTTATGAAAATGTTCTCTTTCATTTGGGTGCCAAAATTTTACTTGTCTGTGAAAGCAAAGGTGTTGCACTGGCATTTAACACTATGTCTGCCACTTCCTTCCCCTGGTGACAGCACAGTCAGCTCCTGCAAGCACAGAGCCCTGAAGCTGGGAAGCTCTGCAAGTATAGAGCTCTGAAGTCTGGAAGATCAGTAACGTGTCTGTGTGTAACCTGTAGACTTTGCTTTGTGAAAGAGTATTAAAGTATATGGGGTTTAATACTTCGTTTGGTTCAACATTAAACCAGGTATTTCTTTTCTTCACTTTAAAAAGCTGTCATTTTGACCTTTATCACTATATCAGAAAGCAATGACAGGCTCAGCTGTTTGCAGGAGTCGTTTGCCTTCTACAAACTCAGATTAGCCATTCCAGTAACACACTATTATTGTACACTAATATAACCATTAACCAGTGACTCCTCGACACAATGAATCTCTGTACTCTGAAGAAACTAAAGCACCCAGTGCCCACTGCCTCAATGGGTTTTGGACCAGGGTTTGTCCCTGAATTGCACAGAACATTAACCATCCTGAAACTCATGCATCATTCCCTTCAATTACTGAGTCCTTGGAATATCTACTGATTTTTTTACAAGATATAAAACTTCTTTGCAATTTTCGTTCGGTATTTTTCAGGCTTGGAAGTGGTCACTGATTGCAGACTTTAACGACTGAAGTGTCTTATTAAGGGAGATCCGTAAGGATCAAGTTTCTAGATTAGGAAATATGTGGTATTTTCACTTCTGGAGGAAGGTTAGGGTGCGTGTGTGCCTTAGTGCTCTCTTACTACACAGAGTCATTGCCGTTTCCAAACTGTGGGCCTGGCATGCTCTACAGGTGTCCCAAAAGCCCTGGTCCCTCACTCACCTCTATAGGGAGGCATGTTGGACTGTGCAGTGGATCCCACCTACTCATATTTTTCCAGTGGAAGTAGTATGACAGTTCAGGGTCTGGATGGGTGATGGTATACATTTGAGTCTTATCTCAACAAACATTGAGTCAGCCAGAGAACAGGCCTTGATGTAAAGGTGGAAAACACTCCCAGGTCCCAGGTTAGATATTGTCAAGTGTCAGATTTATAAAGCAGGAGAATAACATTTCTACCCGTGAGCAATGTGCAGTTCGTTTGTCCAGTAACTGAAGGACTGGTTGTGTAAGCTGATGGATAATCCGAGCTGCCATGTTTCTGAGCTTAAAAATGTTACGAATGAACATTAGTCATGATGGTGACTAATGTTCTTGTTTGTGCTGATGTTTAGCCAGTCTGAAAAGATGTAGGTTTAGTAAATGATCTCCAGACTTTGAGATTCTGCCCAGTTCTACTCTCAAAGCTCACCAGCAAGAGGGAATAATTTATACCACATTGAAGTAACGAAACAACAGAGTAAAACCATTAAAGCAACAGGACAAAGGCCTGTCTTTAGACAGAGTACAGAAAAGTATTCAGCCACTTTTGAAAGCTGTCACTGCCTCCTCCTCTCAGTTGCACTGCATACATTGTGAGATAACTCTTGCTTTAAATGGAGGGGACCATTTATAACTTACTGAATCCATAATATAGAAGAATTAAGACATAAAGCATCATGTATAGCTCAAGTAATATGACCTGAATCACTTGAAATATTGTAATTGCCTTCTTTCAGCTGTAAAACTCAGAATCCAAGATTGCAGCCTGAACCCTACAGAGGAATTAATTTTGTCCAATTAGAGATCTCATTGCTGTCCTTGTGTTGTGAGCAGTTCAATTTGTTCCATTCACTGTTCTTTCCAGTTTTGTCAGTGGGACAATTTACTGCAGTCTGTCAGTGTGTAGTGAATCCATAATGAATTATGGAAATTTGCTGTGAAAGCCTGACCTTTTACAATGTTTGTATTAGCATTTCCCAGTACCTCTGTTCTCACACGTTTTAATGCTCTAAGCAGAAAGTAGTCATTTCAAATATTGATGAAGAAATTAACTTTAAAGTCTACCCAGACACATGAAAACTCATGCTTACAAAAAATTATTTCCTGCAGCCAAAAGTAATGCAAATGTTACTAACTGCGAGAAATTATTGGAGGACATAACAGGCTCATTAGGTTTCCACGAAGGCAAGTAGAGTTACTACAAACACAAAAAAGAATTAAAGTTGTCTGTTGATCAGATATACACTGCACAGCATGTGATCACCATTATTCTGGATTTCAAAAAGCTCAGAAATGTGGCTCAGTTTTCTCACACATCCAGAAAGACGGGTGTTTATCTGAACAGTTGTATTCACAAGATGCATTTGCAAAGTATTGTAATTTCTTGTCCCAGCCAGGGATAGTGCAAAGCTGGAGCAAGAATGAAACAATTCATCCGAGTTTTCCAAATACTACCTGATGTCCATTATTAGTTGGATGCCCATATGTTTCATAGCTCTTACAGTATCTTGACAGCTTTTCTGTTCTCAAATCCATGTGCTTTATACAATAAAGAGCAGGTTCCAGGAAGGGCACCGAGCTCATCACATCCAACCTCCCACAGCTACTTCACTGTTATGTGACTTTGGAAAGCAAAACAACCGTGACTGGGAGTCAGAATGAGTCTAATACAGTAAAAGAAAATTCCAACTTCAGATGATTTTCATCATTTTAATTCCTTTAAAATGTCTAAAGCCAAAGTGAGGGAAAGTTTGATTCTGAACCAGCCAGTTAACCTGGGAAAGGCACCCTCTGACAGTCATTAACTTGACAGTCTGACAGTCATTACGGCCCCTGATGGGCACAGGGTTGAATATCTCAGCTGGTGAGAGGATACAGTGCTATGGACATGTGGGGTCTAATCTAAAGCCTTATAAAAGCAGGGAGAAGCTTTCCAGGCTTTGGATGACTCTTTTGAGATCTAATTCAATGTCAAGTCAAGCTGGATCTGTTTCCCGAATAAAAACACAGATGCAGGCAAATAACAAAGGAGCTGCTGTATTCTTTTAGGCAAGCAGAAAAGGAGAAGATTTATTTCAGAAGCCTCAAGATAATGTCTAGTCCAAAGAATCAAAATGGGTGTGCAGATATATCCTCCTAAAATTTTTACAGCCACAGCATTCCTTGATTTACTGACAGTGTGGTCAGACAAGCAGCAGCAATGGAGCCTGTTAAGTTACATAGCAACTGCAATGCAATTTAAAATCCTTTGCGCAGAAGCTGGTTTAAGGACACATGCTTACAAGGCTTCATAAGGGATTATAAATGTATCCCTTGGCCACTCTTTTCTTCCAGGTAAAGGATCAGCTTTAGGATGCCCTGGTTGGACCATTTGTGCTCCTGACCCTAAGTGTCATGGGACATTTAAAAAGGTATGAATTCAGACCTTAAAATGAAGCAGAAGTTACAGACATAGTAATGGGACAAGAAGATGTAGAAACCTACAGCACCATCTGCGCTGAAGACCTTTGTCTCTGTTTTTAATGTAGCTATATCAGTGCAACCTTTTGAGGTTAATGGACCATTCCCTGGTGCCCTTGTTACTCCAATAACCTACAAGAGCAGTTTGCAGCATTGAAAGTCGGGTTTTGCCCCTTGGTCAAATACACCTGTATGTGAGGTTTGTGTTGTAGCTTCACAAGCAGGCAGGGATGATGCTGTTTTGGTATCTGGGCTGGGTCATCTCCTACCTTAAGACTCCCTGTCTGTAGAACACATTTTGTATTTTAAACTTACAACAATTACCTACCTATTGAATATGGGACAAGAAAGCAAATGGGAACTCACCTGGTCTGCTTCCAGCATTACTAATTTTGGAGTCTAAACAAGATAAAACTTGAATATTACAATATTACAATGAAATATACCTACCAGATTGGGCAAGATACATATGTGTATGTAGATAGAGTGATGGATACCACACTGCACCTCCCTCTCACTTCAGAGCTGCGGACTGAGTTCTGACGAGCCATAGTAACACCGATAACAGAAGAAATAATGTTTTGGGCAAAATGCCGACCTTGATAGCACATGCTGCTTTCTGACATATCTATGCATAGACATCTGTTTTAATATTTAGCTACCATTTTAATGTGTTTTATATCCACAAAAATATGTTCATAGTGGAGCTGCATTCTGTTAGACAGTATCCACGTGGATGTAAAGAATTTCTGCCCCAAAGGATTTATAAATCAATAGTTCTAGTTCAATTTAAACAGAAGTTATTTAGCAAGCACAGCATTTAGAAGTCTGTTTCCCACTTCCTCTATAATGACTTCTATGTTTTTTTTACATGCTGGGAAAGGAATCGCTTGAGCTAAAACAAGGCTTGAACTGAGCAAGCTGCTAACCTGCTTGTCTGATAGCTCTTGTATATATGTAGTACCCAGTGACCAAGATCTGTTTCACTTGGGACTGGAAGTTCAGGGGCTTGCAAGGCTGGTGCCCGTGTTCCTGTTAGCAGAGCTCTACTAGATCACGAAGAAAGCTCTTGTGAAAGTCAGACTGCATCATCAAGTTTCACCCTTGCTATTCAAGCCACCATCAAATTCACTTGGTTTAGAGACAAGAAAGGTCTTGTCTATGGTGGGGAGTGGGAGATTGTTCTGTGAGTAAATTTAAGTGGCCTTAGTGTTGGGTGGTTTTGGTTTTTTTTCTTTTAAGAAACTATCCGATGGTCTTCGTTTTTAGGAAATTCCCTTTTCTATTTGATCTCATTTCTCCTTTACTGAGCTTCACCATAATGTCTATACCAATAACACCTGTATATGAAATGATGGTAAAGCACCTTTTCTGCAGTTTATTTTCAAACAGAGTACTTGAAAACCAGATTCTGGATCTACATGCAATCAACTTAGCAGGTTCTATTGTTGAAATTCTGGAACTATTAAAATCAGTAGCAGCTCCTGATGACTTTAATAGCTCCAGAATTTTATCTTTGTAAGGTAGGTTTTTTTCTCTATGATCTTTAGAACTAGGTGACACTTAAATAATACAATTGCAGCACAGATTGTGTAGAAAAGTGTAGAGAACATTAGCAAAGATGAAGGGACAGCTGGACTTCTGGTAAGAAGACATTTTGCTACCAGATGTGTTCATACTCTTTATAAATACTTTGACAGCTTACTGAATATTGCTGGCTTTAGAACAATCTAGTATTATGTTTAAAGAACTCCTGAAACACAGATTTTCTTTAACAAGACTTAGGGTCTGTTTCAGGAGAGGTGCTGTGGTCTCTATGACCTTCTATGAACTTATGACATGTGAGCTTCTACCACAATGGGGATGGCTCAGCTCCTGTCAGAGAAATATATGTCAGGCATCTAAAGGTAAGCCAGCTCTTATTTCATCTGTCCTTAATACAGCGATAATATGATATACTAGTTCAGTATTTTTGAAGTGGACCACTGTACTGTCACTGTAGTGAGGGTGATTTGGGTGCATTGACATGGGAATTGCTGCAGCACAGTGGTGCAGCAGAATCCTTAAACAGTGTTGCCTCTACCGGTGCAGCAAGGAATATGACTGCAGAAGCACCAAACTACTAAAAGCAATAAATCTCAAGAAAATAATTTGCTATGGCTAAGACTGTAGAATCTGATGGCTTATCATAGCCTCTACAGAATGTTTCCCCTCAGGAACTGTTTAGGATGCCTTTTGAGAACACGTGTTCTGCGGGAATTTTGTTTCCAATGTTAAGAGTAAGCACGCATTTTATTTTTGAGGTATTTTGATGTTTTTGCAGTTGTTTTTGAATAAAGTCAGAAAGCGTGGAGGAAAGTGGAAATTAAACAGACACAGTATATAAACATTTCTCTCTCACCACACTGTAAAAATAGCTGGTTTAAATCATGTTACAAACAATCTTTTAAGACAGATTATTAATTCAAATGTGCTCGCTCAGCCCTGTTAAACTGTCATCTTATCCAGAGTGGGGATAGGCACAAATCAAATGCACAGATTAGAATGACCCTGGTCACTGTGTGGGAGCTGAAAACTCATCTGATGGAGGGTTTGTGAATGACCTTTTGCTTTGTACCAGGCTGCATCAAACTCTCCAGTCAAATACCCACTCGCTTCCTAGGCGTCCTTAATCTAGTGCAGGTGAAGTACTTGTTTACATGCAAAATGCTAAACATATGTGCAAACCTAAGTTCTCAGGCTATTGCTAACTGTGCTCTGACAAAGCCTTAAGCTGCAATTAGCTGGTGCATCGCTAGAGGTCCCAAAAATACATCTATGAGTCGGGGGCGGGGGGGAAGCGCTTCACAGCCGGTAGTGTGGGATATCCAGAAAATGTTTCTTTTATTTTTCTCCTGCCTTTGGCTTCCCACTTAGATCTGTACGCATTACACTGCTAGATGTGAAACTGGGATTTGTTTCAGAACCTCTGAAATATTTTTTTCTGGCATTAACAGCATAAATAAATTCTTCTTGAAGTTCTCATGTTTGGCTTTTCAGGGAAAAGCTGATGAGTCACAGGTTTCTGAAGCATCTTGTTCCCAGCATTATACTTCTCAGACATTAATTAGAAAACATGAGAACAATAACAACATTTTCCCTGCTGCTTTTGGAAGAAAACAAAATATGAATAGAAGTAGTTTGAATAATTCTGTTACTGAATAATTGTATTGGTCACAGGTTTTATTTTCTCCTTGGTGCTGCATTTTGTCAGCTCAAGTCAAGCTGAAACAATAGGAAGATGGAAGCAAAAAAGTGGCATGATATCCTGTGAACACCAGTATCATTATCTTCTCTTTGTTTTCAGAAATAACCTAGTGAAAAGGTTCCTTCAAAAGCTAAATGCCTTTGTTGAATCCTTTCTCTTTTCCTGAAGCTATTTACCAGTACAAAAGGCTTCAGCCTGAGAATTAACACAAAACTCTGAAGAAGAACAAGTATCAATGGAACAAATGTTCTGCCAATCTAGTGCTACAACCCAGCATAACTGTTAATTTCTGCACAGCCATGGGCTGAATTTTTTTGTGTTGCTAAAGGTCAGGATTTTGGTACTTTCTAAAGTTCTGAAGATCTCTTTCTGATCCCTTTATTTAGCACTTACTAAAAAGTGATAAATCTGTATAATTGGCCTTAGAAGTACTAGTACACTTTTAACACACTCTGAAAATATTCAGCTTCTCAGCAAATTAACTGAATGACATTTCTACTTCTTTTTTTGTGAAATTGTTCCCTGCAATTAAAGGACTGTATTTATTTTACGTGACCTCTCTACAGAGTTTGCACTTTTGTTGCTTTTAGACAACCTCTTAAGACAACAGTAACCCGACCTTTATATTTTCCATCACACTCCTGACTACACTGTGAAAATACAAACCTCTACAAATGCTGAGAATAGGATCCATGTGCATTTTTCAGGCGACAATATTAACAGTTCCTGTAGAGGAGACATTGCAAATTCAAAGCCAGATTTTCAAATTCTGCTGTTGTAGCTATACTGTCTGCATTATTTGTTCTTCTTTCACCCTAATCCACAGTGATGGTGAGCAGATGCAATATGCTTCTTGAGATCAGTGATTTCCTGTCTGCAAAGGACCTCATGAAATTGCCTCTGCTTCCCATTTCCAGATGCTCATCAGAGGCTCAATTGAATTAGGTTTCAAAAACATTGTCTAAACATTATCTCATTCTGTTCCCTATGATTGTCTTTCTTACCTTTATGAGAAGGACTTGCAATGTGTGCTCACAGCAAAGAAAGCCAACTTTATCCTGGGCTGTATCAAAACAAGCGTGGGCAGCAGGTCAAGGGAGGTGATTCTGCCCCTCTACTCTGCTCTGGTGAGACCCCACCTGGAGCACTGCGTCCAGTTCTGGAGCCCTCAGCACAGGAAAGACATGGACCCGTTGGAGTGGGTCCAGAGGAGGACCACAAAAATGATCAGAGGGCTGGAGCAGCACCCTTCCTATGAGGACAAGCTGAGAGAGTTGGTGTTGTACAGCCTGGAGAAAAGAAGGCTCCAAGAAGACCTTATTGCAGCCTTTCAGTAATTAAAGGGGGCTTATAAGAGAGATGGGGACAAACTTTTTAGTAGGGCCTGCTGCAATAGGACAAGGGGTAATGGTTTTAAAGTAAAAGAGGGTAGGTTCAGACTAGATATAAGGAAGAAATTTTTTACAATGAGGGTGGTGAAACACTGGCACAGGTTGCCCAGAGACGTGGTCAATGCCCCATCCCTGGAACCATCCAAGGTCAGGTTGGATGGGTCTCTGAGCAATCCGCTCTAGTTGAAGATGTCCCTGCTCGTTGCAGGGGGTTTGGACTGGGTGACCTTGAAAGGTCCCTTCCAACCCAGATTATTCTATGATTCATCTGAGCACAGACCATTGTTGCCTAGGACTGGGATGGCACTGCATCCAAGTTGTCCTTGAAATCTACCCAATATTTTTGCAGCCAAATTTTTCATAAATGATCTGGAAATGTAGAATTTATGAGAAAGTCTTTTTACTTCAGGCAACTTTATCTTACTGTATCTCTCAGGGTCTTCAGTTCTTCCTGTCACAATCTAATGGATATCTGTGTGCTGAAGCTTTGGTGTCATCTTAGTGGCAGTAGATGTATACATTTGGGTCTTCCAGTGGTTTGTTTTGCACAGTGACTTGGAGAAAGTGCAAGCAGGAGCACTCCATGGATTGTCCATTGGTAAGAATGTCACCAGATATCAGTTTTCTAAGTTTCTTGTCAACACAGTTTTCCAGAGAAAGTTTGAGATGGGGTCACAAGAATTTTCTTTTTTGACAGGCCTCTTTCTTGATGTTCTTCAACTGTGGAGAAGTACAGAGGTTTATATTTTTCAAAATATTGCCATGGACCATGTTCTGATTAAAAATGCATGCACGTTGTTATATGCATGAGCTGCATCCCCAGAGATGTGAAATTTGTGACCTACTTTGAAAACAGCAGTAGTGCAAAGTTTCCCAACTTCTGCTGGACTGTCTTTCTCGGTATTTCCACCAATTTACTTCAGCACATTGCAGTCTGCTTCAGATATGACCTGCTGCCCACAGTAACTCCTGCTGTCATCCATCTTTACATTGGCAATCTTCCATTTCATGCCATCATTCCTGCAAGAACAACTGAAGAATGACACTGAATCATGTTAAGTCAGTGTAATGCTTTCTCAGTTAAAGAGATTTATTTTGATAACCTGAGGCTCTGGATGCTCTGTGGAGCATCTGGGTGATGGGACCCCTGTTCCTCTGGTCTTTGGTAGCTGGCAGCAAATGATTTCATTGATCTAATACAACGTTGAACTCATATATCTTACTCTTCCTTGTGTTCAAGGATTGAATTGCTCTGTGCTACTTTGCACTCCCATTTAAATCTTCTCTCCTTTTTTCTGTCATGTGCAAACTATCAGAATACTTCTCGAGACAGCGTGATGCTGCCTTCTACTACCCTAGTTATAACAACGTGCCCATTAAAAGAGGTGTCTCTCTCTCCCTTCTCCTAAAAGGAGTGGAGTCTGCCTACCTAGATGCTTAAGTGACTGGATGGGTATTTCTGTATGTGCAAGTAAACCATATTGGGGATACAGAAGAGTGTGAATAGGGCAAGAGGAAGCCCCAAGAGAAAGAGTTTTAACAGAACACAGGGAGACTAGGGAGAGAGCAGATGTGAGGAGTTAGGAGTGGACCAAGGATGAATAAGCAGAGAGCCTGGAGGTGTGGTGTGGGAATATAATCTAAGAGAGAGAGAAGGATAAGGAGCTAGTCTGAAATTGAGAGATTTTTTGGTGAAAAAGAGGGCCAGAAGTAAGTGCAAATCAGCAGAAGTGAGGGAAAGGAAAGGTCTGTAGAGGAGGATGAGGTACAGGAATCACCATACTGCACGGGCAGAAGGAAGAAGATCCCATCTGTTTCTAACCTCTCCCTGGACAGGAGATAGGACTGGAG
Source organism: Ibidorhyncha struthersii (assembly GCA_013398815.1). Taxonomy (NCBI): domain Eukaryota; kingdom Metazoa; phylum Chordata; class Aves; order Charadriiformes; family Charadriidae; genus Ibidorhyncha; species Ibidorhyncha struthersii. Next base: position 336,444 of record VZSZ01007044.1, on the reverse strand, counting down.
TTCCTGTGACCTCAGCCAGGTGGAGCAGGAAGAGTGCCCTTTTGTGCATGCATTATCTGCATGTTTAAACCTAAAACTTGATTATGAAATGATCTTACAGTGGGGAAGTTTTCATTTTAAAAGTTTACTGTTAAAACATGGTGCAATGTGATGATTCTGTTCTAATCAGAAATCAGCAGCCAGAGCCTGGTTTACCTTGCAGTGCTTGTCGCTTCTTGATATGCATCTGCAGCAGAAACACATTTTGCACCAATGTACCCTTTATGAGTTTACTTTAAATTAAATTCATTAGGCTCTTCAAAGCTGGTTAATGAGATTCTTCCATGCTTAAAAGGGCTTTATAACTTGGGCCCCCAAACACGTGATCATATTAGTTCTTCTAATTAGACTTGGCCTTCAGTTTAATCATAGGCTCTTTTGAGAAAAACAGCTGTAGTTGAAGAGTTTAGTTTGATACTGAGAATATAGTCTGTTGGATTTATGATAAAAAAATCTATGTGCACCATAATTTTTACTATGCCTAGTAAAACAGAATAATAATAAACCGTGAAGAACTTAGCCTACAGTTGATTGTATGAACCCCAACACAAAATTATGTTCTTGTAGACAAATATTTCCAGTGAAAAAATCTGTTGAAATGCAGAAGAGATAATAATTTATCTTCTTTGCATGAATAGTGAAGGCTTCATCACATTTGTGTTATTTAAAGCTTTAGCCACAGTAAAGGATTGTTCAAATATCCTGCTAGAAAAGAATTAGTCTATTTGTGGAACAGGATGAAGCTAGAGTGTTTGGATATAATATTTTTTCTTACATATGCTTATAAATTATATATGTAAGGAAAAATTATGGAAATCTACTGTTTCTGGCAGCCGTGCCATAAAATGTTTTGCATTTCATCACCTGGATTGCAAGAAATGCTTTCAGTTTAGCATATATTTTATGAAAGGTCTCCTTTTCTGTTCAGAAAATTGGTGATTTGCAGTATAGCAATGAAAAAATTCAAATTAGATGTATCTCGTAACATATATAGTTAAGATGTTTGTAAATTCACCTTTTAAATTCGTGGTTCATAGATTGTTTCAGGAAATAGAGTGTTAAATATTAAAGATATTGTGTGTACAGACATATCTGGGACCACGTTTTTTTTTTTAATTTTCTTCAAGAATGATGAAATCACAGAATGGTCAGGGTTGGAAGGGACCTCTGGAGATCATCTAGTCCAACCCCCCTGCCAGAGCAGGGTCACCTACAGCAGGTTGCACAGGATGGCGTCCAGGCGGGTTCTGAATGTCGCCAGTGTGCGAGACTCCACCACCTCTCTGGGCAGCCTGTGCCAGTGCTCTGCCACCCTCAAAGTAAAGAAGTTCATCCTCGTGCTTAGATGGAACTTCCTATGTTCAAATTTGTCCCCGTTACCTCTTCTTCTATCACTGGGCACCACTGCAAAAAGACTGTTCCCATCCCCCTGCTACTCTCCCTTTAAGTATTTATAAGTATTGATAAGATCCCCCCTCAGTCTTCTTTTCTCTAGACTAAAAAGACCCAAGTGCCTAAGCCTTTCCTCATAAGAAAGACGTTCCAGTCCCCTAATCATCTTAGTAGCCATTTGCTGGACCCTCTCCAGCAGATCCCTGTCCTTCTTGAACTGGGGAGCCCAGAACTGGACGCAGTACTCCAGATGCGGCCTCACCAGGGCAGAGTAGAGGGGGAGGATGACTTCCCTCGACCTGCTGGCCACACTCTTCTTGATGCACC